>QVIK01000325.1:0-55255 GCA_003957845.1 Oidium heveae
CGCCAACTGTCACGTGAATACTTTAATAATAGGGAACGCGTAGAACCGGATGACTTCCGGTTCATAATCTAAGGGCACAGCCCGTAACAGCTCTTGCTTGATCTCGCTCGTAATTTCTCTTCTTTTCTAAGTTACAAACACCGCCTAATTCGTCGAACTTGGAGGTTAGGTTTTCGATCTCAGAATTCGATGGCGACTTAGAGCTTGTGTTCCCAGGGACCGGGTTGGCGTCCAATTTTCTTACCCAAGCGAAATCTTTTAAACTTGTTTCGATGACATAGAAGAGTTCTTTACCTCGAAGCTTAAAGACNTTATAATTTATTTTTATTTTTATTTTTTAGGTATAAAAGAATGAAGTGAAATAAAGTAATTTAATATTAAGAAATGAAAGTATAAAAATTCCTGAAATTCTACACACACTCCTAATGCTCCTAATGAACCTCTCGATTAACGACAGTCTATACACGGCTCCCTTTAGTTAATGTAAACAAGTCAGGGCGTGATTTATTTTTGTCTTCTCTTCTAACGTTCCAGCGAGCCTATTGAGCTGTTGTAGTTTCTTTTGATGCCAAGATTATAAGATATCAATCTATTCTTTGAACACCTATATCCGGGTTCTCATAACCTGTTAAGAGAATGACTCTGTAAGGGGTAGAAGCGTGGTGTAGAATACGATATACTTTTATCTTATATTGATGTTAATAACTGAAGTACTATACTAGACTTCATATAATACATTCTAACTAAGCGAGACTAATATAAATATCCACGTGATACTGCATGTGACCTAAATACTCAACAATTCTAAGTAAAAAATTATAAAAAAAAAATAGATAATTAGAATTAGAATTAGAGCTAGAGCTAGCTATTTTCAGCGCATAGCACAACTGGAGGATATTAAGGTACAGCCCTTCCCTTAGAAGTAAGTTAAAGGATGAAACTTTCTGAGCACGCCTTTATTCCCTGGAATGGTTTTTGGCGCGTCTTTCGCCCTTAGCGATGCGATAGGAGGTTATCGGAATATAGTTTTTCCGTATACATTAAATTCTTTTTTCTTAAGGACCAGCACACTTTTGACTGCGAGCCAGCACTGATCAGTGCGTTATGACTTTTACAGGGGTCATCCTTGGTTCGAGGTGCCTGCGGCACGGTGGTATATTATGCAAAAATTCATAAGCTTGAATGCCATGTTGCTCCAGTAACGCACAATGTTGCGAATAAACAGGAACGTGTTCCAGGCAACTTATGTTGATGTTAATGATTAAGAAATAAATCTAAGATTCGTAAACTGACAATAATCCTTTCAACGAGATTTACAATAATCTTTTCTCTTAATCTACAAATCTGCGATAACGGCTCTCCTAGACTATTCACAATATAAAGTATTTTCTGTTGGAATTATTAATTTAAACTAATTAAATTTATGATTATGAACTATGCGAGACGTACAATCTAATTCAGATGAAAGGATTAATTGGACGTTGGGATTTCATATCGATTATAATCTTAAGGCTTTAATGAAGGTAAATGCAACTTCGATAGAATATTATATTAGATTATCGGATTCTATAGTTTATCATAGAAATCTTATAGGTAGCTAAATCAAAAGCCCTATCTCTATTTTTAATTGAATATCATTTTATCAAATTTTATCATTTTCAATTCTTCAGCATCCAGCAATACCAATATTTTACCAGGAACCTTATAACGTTCCAAATCCGTTCTTGATTTGAAGTAATATTGTTATGTTTCAGGATTGGCTCAAGGATAATCCTTGATCCTTGTGCAAGCTACATAGAGAGTGCATATAGAAAGATAGAACATTATGGAATATTATAGATTATAGTGGAAGATATGGGAATACCATAGATCGTAATAGAATATTCTATTACGGTCAGTGTAGAGGAGTTCCTTACAACACCACTGAAGTACTACGAAGTGGCAAGGGTCTTTAGACTGTATATAAATATGACTACCTACTTGCATAAATAGGATCTATCAAACTGAAATTGTACACTACAAAATCTTTATCCTATTCTCCACTTACATATTCCTTTCACGGTAGCAATATATTGCCCTATATCTACTCATACTTACAACAAACATAAAATTTCAGTTAATGATATTGACTAGTAAGAGTGAACTCCCCAATACTAAGCTTGATATTTTACAAACAATATCAGTGATAGTCATAGTGAGGCTTCAATTTTTGATGAAGATTATGCCGGAATTATTAACGACGTCTCAAGATTGACCGAGTCAATTCTGCCCCTACCGTTGGTTTCTTATCCAACCTATGAGTCACTTCGAGTTGCAATTTGAGCCTGGACAGAAGAGCAAGGCTATGATATAGTTTTCAGACCAAATAAGAGCTTCCACTCAAAAATAGTGCGTAGACTTTTGGGATGTGTTAGAGCTAGGAATATCCATAACAAGCACAAAACTACGGAAGAGAATAGGGAGAGGAAGGACTATTTCCACGACACAAATTGCCGGATGGCGAATTGGCTAGTAGCTGACGACCAAAAGAAACCAGAAGACTCATAGTCAATCGAATTTAAGAGTTTTGAACAACCAAATAAACATAAACATGGGGCTGACTTTGGAATTTCTAATCACTGTCGACATGATCGTGATGGTTAATTTTTGAATGAGATTCATAGTCATATTAAAACTGGTGTCACGACAGCACAGTCTATTGTCGTCGGGTCAACTGATGCTGGTGCATAACAGAGCAAGCCCAATAAAATCAGTTTATTATACAAATCTATAGAAAGAAACTATTCAGTCATTTTAATCATTTAAATACAACGCTCATATCCCCCTCCCCCACCCTATTAGTCGAAGATTCTGTGAACTCTTCCTTCCATCTCATCCTATTCCGTTCCATGTTATTCTATCTAATTATTCAAGATAATTATTGGCAAAGCCACTATAATCATGCGGGTAAATCCCGTGACATCTATGGTAATTTTAAGGCTTAAGTTTCCCACTTTTGTTGAATCTAAATGTTAATTACATCAGCAATGTGTAAACAAGGTTTCGACAAGAAACTCTCAATTCTATAACAGCTATGACTGCTGAACTTCTTCGCCTGCAAAAAGAGAAAAAAAATCTCTTTTTACAAGCTACACAGTTGATGGTGATAATCATTTGATCAACTTTTTTTTTCAGCTTATCCAAAGTCCACTGATGTTTAAAGGAAGTTCAATGAAATATTAATCCTAAATCGTACTTATAAGAGTGATAGGTACCGAAAGCCTTTACTAACTATCTGTGGTGTGACCGGGTGCAACAAAATGATACAGGTGGCTCTATGCTTAATGGCTTCCGAAAATACCGAGTCCTATATCTGGGCCCTGGAAACTCTTCACAATTTCCTCCGTGAAGAGAGAATTGAAATGCTTAAATTTTCAAAAAATAATTTTAGTCAAACTCAACAAGACTACTATGGCTGTGTTTGTGTATTGATTCCTCGACTTTAAGCGAATGATAAGATGTAAGTATTCTCAAAAATCCAACTTGACGGTAGGACTGTTTCAATGCATTCAAGTGATCAACCTGTTCAGTAATAGTTAAAATTTTGTTCTCTGTTGGTAGTTATGCATGGAGCTCTTTACTCACATTTATTGCATAAATATTTATTTCACTCTACCGTGGCTGAGACTACATGGATGAGGCCTGCATAGTTTTTTAAAAATCGCTTTACGCACTGACCAGTACTGGTTCGCAGTCAAAAGTGTGCTGGTCCTTAAGAATTCCGATTGAATTCTCACCAAATTGGAGCGCCCGTAGCTACAACCCCCTCACCTTCTGCCTAGAACTACATTCTCCCTCCTCATACTGACCAATTAAAATATAGATTCCATTTAAATTCATAAGCGCCAGTAAACCATTCCTCCTGAATCCAATTCCTCTGATTAACAATATTTGTCACGGCTTCAAATTCTTTGAGGTTGTGATGTGGTAATAGCCCAGTTCCTTACCTACTGCGTTTTCGCTTGTAGTCAGTCGGGCGAAAGCTCTTGTCACGTTTTATGAAACCTGCATAGAACGTGCATAGAACGTGCATAGAACGTGCACAAAGATCCTTTTAGACCGTTCGCAAAGTTTTCTCCTAAATTTTCATAAAATCTTCTTCCAACGCTGGGTTACAAAAGAAAAAAGAATTAAAAAAAAAATATACATGTTGTGGACGGCTTATAAAGAATCTTATGCACGTTTCATAAAGCGTGACGAGTGCTTTCGCCCGACTACTAGCGAAAGCGCTATAAGTGGGGGGACAGGCTATTAGGTGCTGTTGGATTTGTTCAGTATACTCCAAAGCGAATGGATTTCAGCGCATTGGAGCCGTGAGCTTGCAACGTGTTTGTGCTCTAAGAGTGTTACATATCTCAAAATCTTGACTAGCAACATCCACCAGGGAATGCAGTAATAACCACTAATGATGGAGCAGAAGATTTTCAAATTGTTATTGGGTCTACTGAAATAAACGCTTAGAATCTAAAACTTTAGTTGGTTGGATCAGCAGGATTGGTTCTTGCTGATTCGAGCACCGATGTTGGATAAAGGTATGTATGGATAATATAGCTAATGCTTCTAACAAGCATCCTGGTAAGACTGTGGCTGCACAGGAATTTTCCATTCTTGAGGTAGATACGTTCGAACGCTCTTCATCTTCAGGCGCCGTGGGGATTTGTGGTGTCTTGTTCGTGCTAGAAGCTTTTTAAGCATATTGAGAGCTATTCTTCTCATTATCTCTCCAAATAATCGGCTATTTTCTACTAAGATTAGCTGTTCTTTGAAAACGATTTGTCGGAGTGACGGTACGTTTTTGGATCATTTTTTGACCTTTCAACCAGCAAACACACTCTTAGATGTGACTAGTCGATACCTATAGCCATTCTTTAAGCGCTGTGTGCGCGCTTTCAACTTCCAGTATTGGACGTATGTTCGTGGTGCCTAGTATGACAAACCCAAGCAAGAGAAAATCTCCCTTTGTGATAGGGCCAAGTCGCCGACAGATATCAGAACATTGTTGCCGGAAGACTTTGGCGATGTTGCTCTAGTCGCTCACCATATGCTGTATTTTTTGGGGAATTGACAAGAGATTTTCAAAATCATCATGGGCTTTTGCCAAGAATTCTCTATATCTAAAGATGCACGTAGTTTTAGCAAGTATTTAGACCATGTGTAGATCATTAGTCTGGATGTAGGAAAAATTGAAAAATTAACATTCATCTGAGATATTTCGTGTCCATTGGTAAGTACTGAACTTTGGACAAGCATATTTTGGGCTTAAAAGCACGTTTCCTGTTGATACAATTTGCAACATTCCCCCGTTTTAGAAGTAAATATCTGATTTGATTGTTTTTAAATTTACATATCTCTAGATTAGTTGCTTTGTCAACATGAGAGTGGATTAAAGAGAAGCACCAAGTAAGGATATATAGTGCAGTAGCCTATCAATAATGTAATTGTCATCGCTTATGCTAGAACTTCTTCACGGATTCTGGACTCTACTAATCAGGATCTTACACAGGAAAGGGGTGTAGTATGGGTATCAAAAAAGTGCAATACAAGGACAGATTCCCCAAATATAATTATTCAACGAGTTTGGTTTGGATCACGTGTTAGAAATCTGAGAGATAGACCAGACAAGCAAATCAGGCCAAGCCTTTAACGGTATGTAGTCAATATATTTATAAATTTGATTTTTAAAAATGACAAAGAAGAAAAGATAAATGTAGAAAAAAAAACAGTGATCCATTACTGAGTCAGAGTGCCCTGCTTTTATGAATCATAACATAATATAAAAAAACATCTAATGGGCCCTACATTCCAGCGTGCCTCTTCACTAATACGGTGAAAATTTAGAAACAACCAGCAAGGAATTCTAGCCTTGACGAGTTCTTATGAAGAAAATAAGTTTAAGGTACAAGCTTCACGAAGCAATGTTGGTATATCTTGTGTTTATATCCAATCTGCTCTTGCTAAAGGACTTTTGGGGGGTGGGTGAGTATCTGATCTTGAAATAGTGGTTTTTTTAGGTTCTAATGAGGATTTCCCAAATATGGACGACTTTCTCTCTGGTTTATATACATCAGGGCTTAATCTGATGCTTGAAGCCCTTACCTTTTCCACAAAAGACGGTACTCTTAAACTAGAGTTATATTTTTTATTGGAAAAGGAGTCCGATCGTTCATTTTTCGAAGGTCCACTCGATGCATCTGCCCAAATATTGGGGTTGAATACAGATGATTTCAAGGGAGTACTAACCGAAGGTGAGAATTTAGAAGTAGAATTATCTAACATAAGTGGAACTGGGGGAAGAACAGCCTTCTGAAAACCAGAATACGTATTTGGTTTGAGTTTTTGGGGCGATAGCGGCGATGAAGGCGATGTAGGTGAGGTTGATCCTCCTATTCTTGAATCATATGTAGTTGCAGGAAGACGATAGCTATTATTGTCTATTAAATTCTCCATCGGAGCTTGAGATAAGCGTAATCCAATTTGTACTGTCGCAATTGATGAGTCTGAGGAATTACGAGTGTGACGACTATTTCTAATGAAGGTAGGTAACGGTAAATCAAGATCTCCAGAATCATAAATCGATGTATTTCTTTGATTTTCGTTTTGATATATATCTCGATATGGAAAGAGTGAGTAGGATACAGGAGGTGTATTTTGTCGTACTAGATTCTTGCCAATTAAAGTATCTGTTTCTGAGTAACTAATACTTGAGAATTTCTCCATATCAATTTCAGAGGCCATGGGGCTCCCTCTTTGATGTAATCGATTTGAATATCTAGTATTATGTGGACTTATTGTTGCAGGACCATGTACTGGATCAAACAAAGGATTATAAAGTGATAACTCATTAGGTCCAAATATTCGAATATCGTGTTTTCTAATATCCCAGGAATCCTCAAATTTTGACCCAAAGGATGTGGTTGTGGCATTTGATCGAAGAACAAGGTGAAGCAGCCCATTCAAAAATCCGGAAATGTTAAGCATTATTCCAGCCATCATTGAAAGCTTGATACTTCCTCTACCCTGAGATAGGGAGATAAAAAACGGAAGTATAAAGGCCTAATTCGATTAGGTTAGAATTTATTTCCATAAGTATATACACAAAAATGGTAGAGCTAATATTCAAGGGGTATTGGGAAGACAAACTAAAGTTACTGCTCCAACGATCATATGGTGAACGATTCGGGACGCAACAATACGCTGATGCTGGTCAATCAGATTTACAGTCGACAGTCTGTAGAAAATTATGATAGCACATATTAACATCAATCCTGAAGTTGATGAAAGTAGTACTATGCCAAGATCTCCAAACCCCGAGACAAACCATAATAGCGATGCAAAACAAGTATCTATTTCCGGATTAAGATTTGATGGAATCCAAGTCGCAATAAGCATTAGCGCGAGCGCGCACAGGCAAAATGTCACGTCGTATTTTCCTCTCGCCTGGAAGGGAAGACTTCGTAAAGACCGCAGAGTACATTCGATACCAAACACTAGTTGAACATATGGTACAAGAAATATTGCTACTAAATTAGCATTTTGATTTGAGAGCGAGAAGAGTTATTTAGCTCACCAGGCCACACAATTTGTGAAATTTCAGCACAACCGCTGATATACAAAGTCTTTAATCCCCTTCCTTGCACACCAGCAAAGATGAGTCCCTGAATGAAAATAAATATAGCCAAAATTAATGGGAATGTATCAGCTGGATGAATTGATGATAGATAAAATTTGCTGTTTCTCAATGTCAGTTACAAAATTGGATTTAAAATATTTATATTTATGCCTACGATGACTTGAAATTTGGGTTGCATCTTTTGGATGCCCAGTAACAATCATAGAGAATGCTAGAAGCGGTGATGAAGGCTACCAAGGTGTTAAAAGAGGCAAGAATGATTGTTGAAGTCCTGACCAACTTGCTTTCCGCAAGTACCAGACTTGAGATCAGGTTTAAAGTATCATCGTCTGTCCCATTAGAAGATATTGCTGCCTGAAAAATATCATGAGCTGATCTTAGATCAAAATCTCTAGCCACCAGCATGATTGGTTTGGCGTCAACTGCAATTATTTCCTTTAATCGCTCCTGTTAACACTAGTTTTGGGAGTTCACATAGGCAGAAAGCCGGAACAAGTCCCATCGATGAGCGGTTAAGTCATGAGGGTTATCCGTTAATAGTGAGATAACTGAAAGGAAGAGAAAGAAAAGAGGAAAAGAAGTGACTAGTTGAATAGAAGAGAGTGAGACAAGACATTAAACCAGACCAGTGGTGATAGATTACGAAACGTTTATGATAGAGCCAATAACATGAAAATAAGAGTCAAAAGAGGCTGCACAGCTATATTTCATCCCAGACTCAACACCAAAAAAAACTCTCCAAGAAAGATATGATTCAGCTGTTTAGAGTTGCATGAAGTATCAATGATAAGCTGACCCATGTCGGAAGTAGAGATATTCTAAACCCCTCCGGACACTAGTTGGGAATAGCGTAGGGGAGGAACTGGTTTGATGACGATGGAAGGGACCGGGAGGGCACGGACGAATAAGATAAGGTTGAGTATAGTGTTTGTCCAAATAGTGGTAGTAGTTTTTAGATTCTTTGGGGTTCTCTGAGTATTGGCTTAACAGACACCTCCGACGAGAAGACATGGAGAACCGTGTCAGCTTTTCTTTGGGGTCAGGGTAGAAAGCCTATGGCTTCGTGTGTCAACTTGACCAAAAGGGTGCATTCGAATTAAATTTGGGACTGCGCAGGACGTCATTCAGGGGTTTTGAAGCAGAAGCAATTACGACGCGACAATTGAGTTTCGATATCGCCGCAGGTTGTCGCTTGACCCTCTCGGAGCCCTGGTTAGGCAAGGAAGAGTCAAGTTCCTAAAGAAGGGACCAGATTAGGTTGTACCGTCGGTATTATAGCGGTTGAGTACTAATTAACCCTCTGCTCTGGAATGAGCATTGAAAGGCCAACATCTTCCTCCTTCTTCTTTTGCTTCTTCTTCCAGAAATAAGTGTAAGCACGAGTGAGATGATAGGTAGTCAAACCTCTGTACCAAGAAGTATAAGTAGTAAGCTGTTGGCGTTACAGTAAATAGGTTAGAATCGTCATGTAAGGAATGTGAAAACCTGGAGAAGCTGCATTAAGAAGAACAGCCGTACATCGCCTTCCAATTCTGCAGGCTTATAGAGGGCGGGTAGACTGTGTACGCTGTGATTGGCCTCGACTATATCAATTCACTCACTCACTGTGCGAGCCTTTCTGGGCAGATATCATAGCGTTCAAGATAACATTCAGAAATGCCATTAGTGTCCGTGAAAGATACCCGTTTCCCCACTCTCCACTATCCCCATTAGGAAACGTTTTATTAGCTCCCATTACCGATGTATAAACCAACGCCTAACCGGCGTGCCGCCTCTACATTTACATTTATTTAACATTGCTGCGTGCATTTTTGGGGTTTCAAGAATTTACTGGGGTTGTTCTGTTGAAAGAGTGAGAGCATTATGAATGGGTCTACTTCTAGGACTTAATCTGTACTTGAAAGCTGCCGAGTTATCAAATCTAACAACATTCAATCTTTTACGTGCCATACTGGACCTGCTCTCCAATGCGACCTCTATAGACGCTATGTACAGCATCACTCTTTTCTTGTTGGCATGTTTTCGGTAAGGCACTCTAAATCTTTAGGTATCATCTATTCCCAAGGTTTTCCGAGGATCAGATGAAGCTTAACTTGTGATAAATTCAAAAGCTCGTGAGATTCCCTTTTCTCAAACTGTAAAGTCATTAAACTTAACACATTGCATTCGCGAAGATTGTCGGACAAAAATTTTAGTATTTGTAGGGAATTCAAGTGAATGGGTTATCTAAAAGCAATGACTGACCACTGAAGTTTATCTAATTCGAGATCTGTTCTTTTGGAAGAGATGAATTTGCATTTCTCTTAATTCTTCGGACGATCATCTCAAATACTTTAAGTCACTTCTAGACTTTTAAGTGTCGGTGCTTTTTTTCTCCATACTACTTATTATATCTTTGCCACATCGTTGGTTTCATAGGGTTTGCTGATAGGTTGAAAAGCAGTCGGTTATTCTAGGGTATGGATACGGGAGTTAATATAAGACGACGAAAATAGGTACATTTTGAATCGTAGCTGTTAAGTGGATGCGATTTAAAACATGCTATTGTTGGATGGAATTTTAAAGGGTTTGCCCTAACAAAAAACACCGAATGGCCTTTGCTCTATATCCCTTCGTAAGTAATAATGGATTTTGTTTTGATCGTGTGTTCATATCAGTTAGGTCGTTTCATTCAAAGGCCTGCTTCCATAAACCGCCCAAGCTTAAAGTTGTGGTATACACAAACTCCCCTGTAAATTTAAGAGTTCTACTACTTCTATGATAGTGTCTTCTAAATACCCTTCCAAAGCTCGACTCTGGAAAACGCCATGAATTAATTATGCAAGTAAAAATTTATGCAAAACTTAATATCACGTGAAGGAATTCATTAGGAATATTCTCTGTCACTGCGGGTTAAGCTGTCTGACCGCAGATCCTTAGTTACACTGTACTGTGCATGCTATAATATTTATGTACCATAATAACACACAGTGCTGCACATTTACGTGGATTATATGTACAAATATACTAAATAAATAAGGGGAATAATGTATAGTCACAAAACCATATACTGTATTTCGGAAGATATACTCAATCTTGTGATTTTATTATATAGAATTTATAGATGAAACCACTAGACATCGTATACCCCAAAATATTACTTTCCAAATTAAGAATCTATCTATTTTACCACCCTAGGAATTAATAGCCCCACGGGTATGTTCAAACGCGTTAACACGTCGGGATATTTTTTGTGTAAACATTCAAATGTTACATTATCAATTACAAAGTAGCTATTAGCATTTTTCAGGTAGCAAATTCACCTCACGACATTGAAATTCTCAAAATTTTCATTTTCTAGCTGAATTTGAAGACTTTAACACGCAACTTTGCGTAGTTCTATTACTAATTTTTCAGACAATCATAACCTTAGAAGCTACGTGTAAGATTAAATTCCTCTCGAAGTTTGCTTGCCAGTGACCAAGACGATCTAGGAACTAAAAAGAACTTTTCTTTTGAAAAACGAAGAAGTTTTTTTGAGTTAATTATCGTCAGAGACGAAAGACATGTCGTGACAGTTCATTAAACGAAAAGAAAAGACTTCCAAAGCTATTGAGGCTTGTAATTGGAAGAAACTTTCATACTTGCGTACTGTGACAAGGACATATGATATTCCTGCTTCCAATATTATCCAACAATATAAGAAGTAAATTTCGTATGAGAAAAGTGTGGATCGATTGAAAAATCTTTCCATTGATGAGGAAATTTAGCTTTGCAATTGGATTATTGAATTAAAACATGTAAAGCAACCCCCTTCCCAAATTTGCGTTTGAAAGATGGTTGCGAAGATACTCGATTTCCAAAGGAAGAGTTTTCTCTAAGCAAGAGATGGGTATACAAGTTTCTCGCGCGACAAATTATTTACCCACAACTAGGAGTACAATAATTGTTACTTAATGAATAAATTCGTAAGTACTGTAGCGTGTGTCCTCATCTTTCTTGTTTCGATCTGCAGCCGATTCAAATCCCAAGCTAGTAATAAATAATGGAAAGCACAGATTGGATACAACCTTCAATGGTAGGTCCTTAGTGAAATATCTAGGATATGGGAGAGTATTCTATGCATAATTTAGAGACACCAAAGGGATATTCTGAAGATAAAATATGAGCGTTGTCATCGAAATAGTTCGTATATATAGGATAGATATTCTCTCAGTGTAGAAGGACAAATTTAATATAAATAAATACATCAACATCAATACTTTTAAATCCATCCTAGTATACCTTCTTCATCTTAAAAACCTTAAGCCCACATTTGCCAGCAAAAGGTAATTATACTCTTTCTCTTAACCTTGTATTTAAAGAATTTCTGAACAAAAAGAAATAGGTACATATGATCACTTGAATAGAGTATCGCCTGCCCACACTTAATCAAAACCTGCATAGCTTTATATTATCCAAGTGCTATTAATCTCAAAAATTCCCATTTATATGATGAGAACGTACATCGGGTTCTTATTCAGAAGATTGAGGAGATAGATCGGATTATAGAATACGAATTTTTATGATACGAAATGGGTTAATCTTGATGCCGAGGCGATATAGGGTTTCGAAAAGTTTCTAGTAGGAACAAAATATTTGGCGGGGGGGGGGTTTGTCGGAATCAAATTATTAAGCATCGGAAGGTACAATCTAACATGAGAAAAGCTCGTAATTTTTAGTGCAAATCCAGAATATTACTAATCAACCTTTCTACGTCATGGCTTCTAGGGCGATTAATATTGTGCAGCCCCTGTAAATCAATATCGTGCAACCTCAACTTAAATAAGCCACTTATTTCGTCGAATTTCCTATAAAACCCCTGTATTGTCCCCTACCCTGAGCTTTCAAAATTGTGTAATAATTTTCTGTCTTCTAACTGGCGAGAAAGGGCAAGAATAATGCTAGGATAAGTTTATGAGACTATTGCTATAGTAATTGTAAGATTATTTTACTAGTTTCTGTAAGCAAAGTTAAATAAATGTAATCAATATCTCCAAAGTTTGCCATAGACTACATTCATAAATAAAAGATAAATTTTACATACTCACACACCTTTACGTTTTAAATAATTTGGTAGCTAGAATCAATCAAATTAAAAACCATTCAAAGTAATTCAGAGCATTGATCTTGACATAGGTTTTTGGTTAACCTACACGTAGTCTAAAAATTATATTCTTATCAATACACTAATTCGACGATTATCTTAACATTAATCAAAATGTCTACGTCTTCTATCTACCCAACCTCAGTTCGATTCTTGGATCTCGAAGCTGCAATTGTTGCCTGTCGTAAAGCTGCAGCCGAACATGGATATGGCTTACGTTAATCCACTAGAAAAATCAATTGTCAGGGCGTGGTAACATCCCGTCAATTAAGATGTGATCGCGCAGGAATTAAAGAGAGTGAATCGAAGGGAATTAGACTCTCTGGAACTCAACGATGTAACTACCCGTTTGCCTTGTGGATTCGTTCATCGGGAGATGAATACGTTGTTGATATTAGCTACTCAATCCACAATCATGCACCTTCAATATCAGCAAATAGTCACCATTTAGTTACACGCACAACGGAGAAATAAAAAGAGATAATAATTCGTAAATCAGAACTTGGCATTCGACCAAGGAACATACTAGCTGAATTAAGACAAAATGATAGCCATGCCACGGCTATTGATGTTTATAATTTTCTAGCAAAAAAAAGAAAAGAGCAGCTTAGAGTGAAATTTAGGCACAGTTCACTTCACCAATATCATAACCCAACCATTACACAAACTTATCATACCCATCAGTCCTTACGAATTTCTTCATCAAGTAACAATTATTGTACTCCTAGTTGTGGATAAATAATCTTAACGTAAAATGACAACAAACATGTGTCGGATTCTACTTCCTCTCAGCATTGACCATTTAAATGGACCAGCTTTTTATCTCTAATACCTCCCGCAGTTTATGATTTGAACAAGATGCTGTCAATGAGTTTCTTAGTGCAGCGAGACATCGTAGATTTGGACCTCAACTTGCCTTGTATGACAAAGACTGGGGAGGACTTGCATGGCAAAGAGTATTTACTTTTTCTGTTGCTGGTGAAAAATATAACCCCCCATAAAATCACTCTTTTTGCTCGCCCAAGGGAAAGGAAAACTGCTGGGATAGGTTGTCCTTTTAAGGCCACAGCGAGGCTCGATCGAAAGACTGGGAAATGGCATTTTATCACTGATATTGGTACGAAATTAACGCTTTCTGACAATAATTCATGGTCTAACGTGTAAAGAAGTTCACAACCACGGCCCTCTTAAGAAACTCAACGCAGGCCCGGCATATTGGAGTAAAGTCTTAACCAATGAACAACGTAATATGATTTCACTATTTGCTCACCACGGAGATAAGCCATGTGATGTAGCTGTGAAAATAAATGCTGAAGATCCAGATATCGAACTATTCCTCCGCAATATCACTAATATAGTCCATAAAGGAAAATTTCCTAATAAGAGGAGGCAAGACAGAGATCGATTTCCTGATTGAGTTTTCTGAAAAAGATGAATGCTTTTGGGCTAAAGATTGAGACTAAGAGAGATGTATTTTGCGTCTTTTCTTTATTCCAAAGGCTCAAATCGAAATATTGAAGGCCCACCCGGACATCATTCTACTGGGTAACACATCTGCGACAAATCGATATCAAATGCCGATGATGAATATACCTTTTACCAGTAATAACCTTAATTTGTCGGTAGGTGTCTGTTTTATGGATAAGGAAGATATTGAGTCTTTCGGCTGGGCCCTTCAGCAATTAAGAAGGGCCATCAGGGAAAACGATGTTGAAATTCCCCAGGATATCCTGACGGATCGTGAGCTCGCTCTTGTAAATAATATATGCCACTATTTTCCAGAAAGCGGCCATATTTTATGCGCTTGGCATGTCCACAAAAATGTCGAGCATTTTTCGAATAAAAGAATTTCCGATGCCTTTAGAGAAGGGTACTAATCACGCCAAGCACCAGGAGTTTGTAGATGCATGGAAATTGCTTATCGACTCACCAACTAGTCAAATATGTGAAGATAGGCTTCATAGATTTGAGAGATCTGGCTTTCAGGAGGCTGAGGTATATTTGACTTAGGACAAAGCCAATGTGAATGAATATCTTTGAGCTAAAATATGCGATTCGATTGCTTAAGATCAACAATCTGATGACTGCGGGAGAGTCCCATAGTCTTCTTGAGGTCCCTTACTCATATTCCCAAAGGTGTTCCATTAGGTTTCTCTCTTCCTAGTACCTCTTGACACTGTTCAAATACCTTCCGTAATGTGTGCGAAGGTGCTGCTTTTATAATTTTCCGTATTATTGGAACACGTTGCTCGTAAGGAACAACATTCTTGGTTGGACATGAGTATTCTTTGGCGCCAGTCTTCTAGTTAATTCTGTAGTAAAAGCTCAATGGAATTTACCACAAAGAAATATTACCAGTCGAGTGCCCTAGCTGTGCTTTTAGAGCTCTGTGAGCACTCTCTACGCATTCTGTGGTTTCATTTCCCAAGTGAAGTAGTTGATTAGTGTAGCACTTCACAAAGCCGTGCCCCTAGGGTTGAAGCCATTTACCATGTACAAATTTCAGGATTCTAGAATAATTAGCTTGTAAGCTCTCGTTGTCTAAACCCTCCAAACCAGAGCTAGGTGTGAAATCAGGAGTCTGGTCATCGGTGTAATGACCGACCAATCCACTCAAGTTACCTATATAATCTTGAGTTGTTGGGCTATAAAGCACAAGTTTTCATTCTTATATAAAGCTATCTATCAATTCCTTTTTAGTCGAAATTTTGGAGGCATATGATCTTAGATCCATATTAATATGCTATAGGTATGAGATTATGCGAGATTAGGGAAATATGCTTCGTATTGAATTGATAAGGGTTAAGTCTTCAGTCTTAAGCTTATTTTTAGAAGTTTTCATAAATGCAAATTATCTGAGCTTGGTTTTGTGTTGTTTATTGTTTATTGTTTATGTTAAGATTCCTTTCTTAGTCAGCGATCCATTTAAATAGACCCTTTAGATAGTTAGTCTGTTTCATGTAAGCGAATGTAAATATAGGAGGTTTGGTAACATTTGTAACATTTGTAAAAATATAATGATTCTGACCCCTTCACAATGGCCTGGATTCTTTTGAAGAATATCTATTTCTCAAGGCTTCCGTCTTTATATTGTTAATAATCTCCTTTTTTCCATCTTTTCGTGATTTAAATGAATCAACTTGTTAGCTATCATCCTGGCTCGATCCTAGGGGCACTTCGATTCTTAACAATTTATATTTATTTGCAAAGGATAGAAACGCTTGTGTAAATGGATGCTAACAGGAGACGAGCATTTCATTTGACTCTGACCTGGGTGTGGGGGAGTCAATGAAAGGAATATAGGAGTTAGTGAAAGAGATTGGGTGTCAAACAGCAGGGTGGTCAAAAATTGCCTAATTAGGCAATAATAGGTGGTCAACTGAGAAAAAATGAGGCTCAGTAGATCGACTCCCTAAAACTAAAGCTCTGTATGAATCTGTCAGAAACCATAGATGTTCCAACCTTATTTGCTTTTGGGACTCAGCCTTATGAAGAGATGATTATTTTGCATACATAATACTGAGGTTCCTAGTGCGCTTATTAGTAAATTTAGTAAATTTTTGAGTTGTAGTTATCGATGTCCCTTGGCTTCAACTATCACACGAATCTCACTGGATCTGCGATAGAAAGCTTAGAACTGAAATTGATAACTTTTCTTCACCTCCCCTAAATAATAGGAATCTAATCTATATTTATAATACATGGGGTAACACATGTCTTGCTATTAAGTGTTCCTTCCCGATGACACCTGTACAAGTTCACATGTTAGGATACTGTTTACTAATATATATATCTACCATAGTAACCATTTGTTTACATAAATATGTGCATGGATATATTCTAATTATATTCGACTAGGATCTAGGTCGGATTCGTAGTGGGGCATTCCGAGCTTAGGATCCTCAATACGATCAATTGCTTTAGACTTTTTTTTTTTGGTATGTTCTGCTCTTAAAAGGATCACTGAATCACTTTACACTCTACCTTGAACCTGCGCAATCTAGTATCTAATCAAGTAAGTGCCTTTTGGTGTCCCTTGTGAGTACATGACTCAATTACACGTTTTTGGGGATAGCATCTACACAGTTTCAGTCCAAGAATGTGAGTTTCCCTTTAAGTTCGCCCTGTGTTAAAAAAATCGGATTTTTAGATTTTTTTTAAGGTTAAAATTCTTATGGCTTTTAGCACACCCCCAATAAAACATCCCTCCCTTGAGTGTTTTTTTTTTTTTGTTTTTTAGATTATGCCAGATTAAAGCGGGAATGCTAAACGAAGGGCAGTTATGTAAAGCATAAATGTAGGCTAGTATTTGACGTAATTCATGCTACATAATATCAACGCTACAATTACCCTGTCATATAGATACGACTAAATAAACAATAACTAAATGTAAACAACCTCAAAATAGAAATACTTGATTATTAGAAAGCCTATAATTGTTCCAAGGTTATTGAAGATTGTAACATTAGTCCCTCTAACTATCTATTTAATAAAATAATTATACTTTCAAGCCACCGTCTCCATTGTAAGATCTTCTTTAAGATACTCTGCATTCATCGAGCACTAAACTTACCAAGAGCCAGAAACTTCAACAACCATATCAATACTTGCAGCTTCCCGCCATATTTGCTTAAAATGTCGCATTCGTTGTCCTCTCAAAAATTCTAGTCTACAATTTTCAAGAAGACAGGTTTGCGGGCGAGCAACTTGATCACATCTACAATGAAGGAAGTAGGAGAGATTCACAAAATCTATATAATAAATCAAAAAAAAAAAAAAACGAAGAAAACACGTCAGCTTCCGGTCGATTCATTGTAGATTTGGAAATGACAGGGGTCAGAAGTTGTGGAAAATATAAATCACGAGCACCACTACCAAACGAGCTTCAACGCCGCTATCACCAGCTTTTGGCCATCCAAGCTGTCTCTAAAACAATAAAATCGACTTGACTGAAATACAAGATATCTATAGGCTATAAATCATGGGTTAAGTAGGAATTTTAAAATGCTTTTTCTCAAACGAGGATAAATAGTTCTCACAAGTGCTATGGAGCAGATATATGACTTTGAAAGACTTGTAATTCTAACAATGAATAGCAGACACCTAGTTCGTAAGATTCATAGATATAAGGTGCATAAGATGCAAGCTTATTTAATTGGACTTGGATAAAATTTGATGGTGGTGATGGGTTTTAGAAAATGATGATGGTGAACAAAATTCGAACCTGCTGGGGTACAGTTTTATTACACCATCAAGAAATTATTACATAGTATGAAAGTCGGAAGAAACGGAATACTAGCGACATTGGACAATTAATTGGTGTTTTCGGTCAAGGCTCATCGAGCAGCAATTTACAGGGGTCGCACACTAGCGATTACCATGAGCATTGACATTATCCTGCATAAATCACGTCAAATGCTAGTCTACGTTTATGCATTGCATAACTGCCCTTCGTTTAGCAATCCCGGATTAAGGGTTCTGGCGTATGACTCTCAACCTCATTCACCATCTTCTACGTCTATGTCTTAACATTTGTATGAGGAAATTTGACATTCAGGTACACAATATATCAAGATATTTATGAAAAACCTTTTACCTTACTTTTTTATTCCAAAATCAAACCACTCCGCGTAGCTAGTTTGAATCAATCAAAAAATCGTAACTCAAATAGCACTAAATCAAAGACAGGTTGAGTATATACTTCGTCATGAAACCGTGACAACCAAATAAGTTCAACGGATGTGAAGGCTATAATGCCGTACTTGAGCTTTAATCTGCTCAATCAGGCCGAAGATACGGTGAATACAGCCCTCTTAAAAACCTTCCTATTGGTCTTCCGTCTCGAACGCAGGTTTTAAAATTTGGCAAATTCGTATATCATCATATACTGCCCACAAAGAATTCTCTTCGAGTTGGTGGTCGGGGAAAATTTAGATCAATACTATTTGTTAATGCTACTTCATGGTCCGTTACTATGGCTCATGACCACATAAGTGTAACCGACCTCGATAAGCCTTTCTAACGCTTTATCGTAAAATTTTGCCTGCATCTCAGGATGCCCCCCCCTCTCCCCCCCAAAAAAAAGTTAGGGTAGAGAGAAATCTTTTGTGGAATAGAGTATTATCTGATTTGGTAGAGGTAATAATAATTTTGTTAATGTTGGTCTTATCATCATGAGTTGATCATTCTAAATATTGGTTTGCTGTTGGAAAATGGTACTGTAACTTGTTATATATTAGTCTGAAAAGTGTAGACGATATCATGCCAAAGTATATGCCTCAGGCGTTATTATTGCGGGCGCGTCGTCGCGTTGGTATTCAAACTTAGAATGTAAATAATAATAGAAGATTAGACTTACTTCAGAAGAAATATACAATTTTTCTATATAGATCAAACATTTGCTCATCTGTTGACTAGGTAACATAAACCAGATTCACTAACAAGACCAACAGTATTATTTTAGATGTGAATGACAGTGCTTTTACAAACTTTCGGCTGGGAATTTTAATATGAAAGCCATAATTTTCTTTCTTCTTATTACTAGCTCTAGGGTCTAACTAAAGGGCCGTGAAAAAAATAAAAGGTTTCGTTATTCTGTATCCCCTCACAGAATCTGACTTAGCCTTCACTTAGAAATGGGTGGTATTTCATGTTTTTACTTATCCAAAAAATGAAAAGAAAAAATACAAAAAGCTAGTGAATTTGCAAACTTTTAATACACCAAAATTGCCATGAGTAAAAAAAGAAAAGGATCGCAATGTAAAGATAGAAGGGGATTTGACCAGACACAGTAGAATAATCAAACATTCAAGATTGTCGCTTGAATATTACGCCACCGACCCATCTCTCCTAAAAAATCTCCTTGTACTCCCTACCTTATCCAATCCATCTAAGCTAAGGCCACGATTTCTACCTTTTTCAGAACATTCTCGGTTTCGTCTATCTTTTTCAGCACTAGCCATTCGAACTTTTTCCTTCATGCTCTCGATCCATTCGTGATCACGATCACTGATTAACATCTTTTTGCTTCTTGGTCCAGCAAGGCCAAGGTTAAAATCTTCTTCATTCCAACTCATTCTCGAGCTTATATCACTTGTGACAGAATTAGAAGCCACTGTCCCATTTGAGCTAGTACCTGATGGTGGAGTTTCGAAATTATTAATCCTGGTAATAGGAACCGGTGTGCTTGGACATCGTGAAATACTATTACGAGAATTATTATCGAAAGTACCCACATTACTCATGCCAGATGATTTCCGAGTCTTCGTTATTTCAAGGCTACTTCTAGGTCTTTGTTCTATTACGCTCCTTGGTCTCGAATATGGACTGGAATGTTCACCCTCGCGACAAACAGAGCTTGACCTCAGGGTATTGGCTGATGACTTTCGAGTGGGAGCATCATGTATTCTTACTGTATCAGTAACTGCTAGACGACCATGGTGAGACGCGAATTCCTTAAGATATTCTCCCAAGTCAGCCCATCCACCTCCAACCCGAACCATAACCCGCTCGCCATGCTCACCAACAAGTCGAACGAATAATTTTATGGGTGCTTCCCCATTTGAGCGTGATAAATGGTAGACTCTTATCTCTGAGTTGTTATTATAATGCTTAGAGCGCGCCGTAGACTTTGCATTGACTGGAACAAGAGTATATAGAGGAGATGATGTTTGAGAATTTGAAAAATTATTTGGCAATGATGTTGTCTGACTGTGAGGTGTGAGTGAGCGACGAGAACCTTTAGGGCGAATACTTCTAGAATTCAATGTTTTTGGTTCGGATTGAGGACTTAGGCAAATGAGAGAAGGCATTGTCTCGAGAAGGGATGAGATCTGCCGCTGAAATTGATCGTTTTTATTTCCTTTCGCTACATCAAAAGATTCGGTTTTTGCTGGTGATGAGCTATTCGGCTTTTGTTGTGTAGACTCTAACAAGGGTGTTAGAGGTCTTAAAGAGTGTGACCCAAACGATTTTGATCGGAATTTCTGAGCTGTTAAAAGGGGAGAGTCAGGGGGTGTGACATCAAAAGAGAGATCCCTCATGAAATCAATCTGTTCACTCAATGGGCATTTTTCGTCATTTTGGAATAGTGGCCTTACTACAGTTTTGTCTGAAGCCGGTGAGACGTTAAATAAAGGTGAAGTATTACCAGAAATGTCAGAACTAGTTTCAGGGTAACTGAGTCGCATATCATTATACATATGAGTAGGAAGTTGATTTAGAGTATCATAATTTGAAGGCGGAATATTTTTATTGACAGAAGTTGAATTACTGTAGTTAGAGCCAAAATCTATGTCTTGATGCAGAGAATTTTCTTCTTGGGAATTAGGAGACGAAGACTTCTCCATGACAACCGGATATTTGTTAGGAGGTGGTGGTATCCATGCGTGTAAGTTTTCTTTTGTGATGGGTTCATTTGAAAATGCTTGTTTTATTAGCCGGGAAAGAGTACTTATCCGTTAATTTCGAACTTACCTGCGTTAGAGATATTCTTAGGTCGATAATTTTCAAGCACACTATTAAAGTCTAGTTTGGGGTGGTTATTCCTTATCACATTGGGAGCTAAGCCTCGATAATAAATTGAGAAAATCGGTTGTGGTGGTATGACACTGTAAGTTCCTGATGAGACTAAGGATAAAGACGGCACACATCCCTCTAATGTAACAATACAGAGGGCAGAAATATCAATGCTTGAGGAAATTGTAGAAATTATAAGATTTTTATTAGTGTAAGTAATCTTGCCGTCGAAGGAAATTTTAAGGGTATATTCTAAGCCAGCCTCGTCTAGTAAGATAATATCAGCTGAAGATGGAATTATATTAATCGTATTATATGATTCCGTATGTTTCCGAAGCTCAAGACTGGGATGAGATGAGTGAGAGATAGGAACTTTGCTAGCCTTTGAGTTATCTTCAGAAGGATCTTTGCTGCTCAATACTTCAGAAGGTAAAGATGTACTTCTTTTGCGGCGATAGAGTTTTGAAGATAGCCTAGTTCCAGCGGAGTTTTTATTATCACGATTTTTACTTCTATCGCTTGTAGTGAAACAAGATTCGGAACTACCATCTGTACAAAAGACTGGCAGACGGACACAGCTTTTGTTTGAAATAACATATGGTTCTATAACATTAGTAATTTTTGAATCCATAGGACAATCATTAGAAGCTTGGGAATTGAGATGTGTCATGATCGGTTCCGTAGAAGAAATAAACTCAAAGCTGTCGTCAGGACTCTGATGGTTTTTAGTAAGTATTTTTGAATTTATTGTTGAGCGGCTCACTGGTTTATTTTCATTTCGCTCTTTTACATCACAGAAATCTATGTCTTCGATTCCATCCAAGAAGCTTCTTCTATGGTAGTTGGAGCTTTCAAAAATAGAGTGATTAGTCACATTATCGTCAGCATTACGCACCAAAGAACATATCTCATTTATGTCGTGATTTGAAGCATGGGAAAGATTCTGTAGCTCGTCAATTTCTGAAAAGTTAGAGATAAGCTTTTCAAAACATTCACTGGATCCATTTAGATTTAAATGCTTATCTTTACTTGCTTCCTCCGCAACTGGTTTATATGTAACATTGGACTTTTTATCTTTAGAGAAAAACGCTTTGTGAGGAGACGAAAAATTAGAATCTCTAGTCGGAGAGTCCTCTATAATGGTAATATCTTGTGGGAAGGTTTTGATTATGTTTTCGCAATCAACATCTGTTTCGGATTGACTTGAAGCTAAAGTCGAAGAACTCTTTCTACCACTAGAATTGAGCTTTACTATTTCTGATTGTTCATAACAGTGATTATTCTTGTCAGGAGCTGCTGAAAATGTTTTTACATATGATGTATTCATCAGTGACTCTGAGATTAGGCCTTCTTTTGATCCCGTCACGTCTTTACTATTTTTTTCTACAGTGAAGGTACTATTATTTAACAGCAGATTCCTTTTTTCCAGTGAGCTTAATTTCTTGGATGTCTCGTCGTATCCTTCTTGTAATCTTTTTCCGACGTCTATTTCGATTGCATTCATATCTGTTGCTGAATAAGATTCTAATACTTCCCTCTTGGTGTTAATAGGGGAAATATTTGATTCTGCTGGCTGCTCCAGGCTTTTTGGAGTTGCTGCTGGGGCTCTAAGCTCTGTTATGTTCTCAGAATCAGCCACTTCTGTAGTATATAGCTGTGGCTGTTCAATCGTTCGAAGTGCTTCTTGCCCAGAGATGCTATTTAAGATCTTCCTCATTTCTATCATTTCATTTTTCTCAACTGACCCTAATTCGGCATCTGTAAGCCATTCGCTTCTTCGAACTTGCCTTTCGCCAGCAACCACCCATTCTCCATAATCCTCCTCAATATCTTCCATTCTGGCCAACCATGATTCAGGGATCGTATCTTGACTACCTTCAAGCATATTCAGCATAAAATCTAGTCTCTGGCCCAATGTCATTACTTTCTCTTGCAAAATGTATCGAATCACATCAAAGGTTTCTCTTGAAAGAGCTTGTGGTTCTGCATCGATTTTAAAGCCTATTCCATTCTCTTTATTTTTTATTGCATTCCAACCGCTTTTTAAGGCGATTTCTGTGTCTTCTAGAGCAACAAGAAATGCAGGAATTTTCCGAAGGACACATATTCTCACTCTCCAAACCTCCATCAGGCGTACAAGCTTACTGAGTTTTGGTAATGCTTGAAGAATAGATGCGGTTATAATTGCTGTGAAGTCGTCAATTCTGGAGTAGGATTCTGATGAGAGAAATTTGGAAAATGGCACGCTAGAGTAAGAAGAAGAAGGCCGAGATTTTGATGAAAAATGTGTATCAAGAACCTGACGCTTGATCTCATCCACTCGCAAGTCATTCATTGCATCATAGATCTGATTTAGTCTGGATTCATACACAGAGATTTGTAATTCGGTAAGACAGCCAATGTAGTTGAGATTAGGATCAAATTTTGAGCTAGAAGCTTCATCTAGGGTTTCATGAGAAGTAGAGAGTCTTCCTTTGTTGGTAGATGATATCTCAAATCCTGTCAACCCTTCTTTTTTTTCCCAAGCCCAGTTGGTGAGCTCTTCTAACCACTCTTGTATACTTTTGCACGCAATCACAGCACGTATACCAAATGCACGCTCACTCGGTGTAACATCTTCAATGATCGTACTTAATGAGCCGGAGGAGCTTGTAAGAGCTTCAAGAGTTCTAGTTGGGTCCAGATCAAAAAGAATATCGTTTGATAGTGCTCGCTGGAACGTAAAGGGCCGCAATGGGTTCTGTTTTTGTAAAGGCTGGACAATATGGGGTAAAACTTCTACGGGGAATTCCTGATCCATGATCAATTTTAATGATTAATGCATCCAGAGTTACTTTAAGACGAAACCCGCTTTTTACATTCACGGAGAGGTACGCATTCGAAATTGCTTTTGAGAAGACAAGAAAAACTTAGGCATGTTGCAATGAAAGTTATTAAGGAGTGATTAGTTTTGGTGTATTTCCTATCATAAGCTTGACATCGAGTTGGTTTGTCGCATGGCTTATGTCAGGAGCCGTTTCTAAAAATGAGACGAAGAGAAAGAATGAGTCATTGGCGCCTCCGTTGTAAAGAAGGAAAGTGAATAACCAGAGTAATCAATTGAATGGTAACTTTCTATGAGAACATTAACGACAAAGGTAGTCCTGTCATTATAATTAGTTACAACGGCTAGATTAAGGCAAACAGGAAAGGTAGGGATGGAGAGTGCAAGTATAAAGCTAAGTTGTAAAACTGGACAAGAGTTATGTATGGATAATCAATATTATTATGCCGCGCTACCAGGCTCTAGCCCATGGCACAAAATTCATCGGAGAAGCTCCAATTTCCAGTCAGATTACATCACAATATTAAGACCCCACGAATTCTCAAAGAGGTCTAGCTCAAATACTATTTTACTTAGAGAAGCCTCACTCCAACGCATTCTTCTGCCAAAGATCGAGAGAGATATTCGTTTTACAGCTTTCCGGTACGCACTACCCAACCTATTCTCCGGGAAATTAATTCAATGAGGGATTGTGAACAATTAAGCATCTTGCAGAATGCAGGCTTTTCCGGCGAAGCAAAAGGAATTCGCCTAATTCCAACACGAGGCTGGAAATTTTCCTAACTCTGGTCAGGCTATGATGTACTGAGTCTCCTTTGAGTCACAATATTCACTAGATAAAACGATCAACTAACCACTCAACTATTGCAAGTCAGATGACAGCGACGTAGAGTTGAATGTCAGACTAGTGCATTTGTATCTCTTTTTGGGTGACATAAAACTTATGCAAAATCTGTACAAACTCTTTCCGTGCGCATTGTGGGGAAGGGTATTTCAGTGGGAAGAGTAGCAGCAGTAGGATAAAAAGCCAACATAGTCAAATCACATATCTTCATAGGTACATTACAACCATGTTTCACTCAAATTTCAATTACAGAGGTCACTGCAAAGTTTAATGGCTTTTTTTCACCAATGAATGACCTTAAACTATGAACAAACCGTCCCGTAACATGTACTTCCTCTGCGGGACAACTGATAATGCCTAACTGGATTCGAAGAAGTAATCTCCTAACATTAGTGACGGAGATTGCACCTGAGAGAAAAAGTCTAACGAGATCCCTTAAACTACGGATCTCAAGCAAGCATCACAGTCTCACAAGCTGAAGAGGATCTTGATCGTAGCTAAATAGCGCCAGCGATTTACGCTCTCTGAGTTCGTTGTATAATTCTTCAAAATGGAAGAATTTGCACATTTACCTCTATTCTTTTTATTAACCTCTATTCTAACAATTTTCTACACTGGATGTATTTATAGATGATCGAGATATAGTCGTATACTGGGTCAATGAGCTTACAATTTCAATACCTGTGCTAATTATCCCTTAAATCCAGTGATCAGCCTATGCCTATGAGCTTGTCCAAACGAAAAGAAACGGTGTTGCAGAAATACGTCACTAGCCGATGTGATCGATGTGTTGATTGGCAAATTAAAACTTTGAGCCAATTAGTATGCTGTTGCATGGGCTAGTGACGCATCCGGAATATTCTTTGACAACTTTGGGTCACAGTTAGTATCTTTGGGACAGCGGGCATAACTTGACAAAGGCCCGAGGCTGAGGAACGCTATCTAGGTTCGTAATAACCCCCGACTGCCAGGGTAATGTTTCTCTACAGACGGATTTACAAGGCATTGGCATTTCGCAGGAGCTATAAGCCCAATTGGGAGTGATTCGCAAGGAAATAAAAAGGACTTTGGTTAAGTCTCACGTACAACTAATTCGATTAGGAATAGGCTTTCGGAAATTGCCAAATTAGGATTTTATGTACGACTCTAGACCTATTAATACATAAATTCCCATTTCATAAGTTCTAATAGGTGTGCATATATCCGCCCAGTAAGTACCCATTAAACTCCGCATATAATCGCATTTTGGTTCTTTACATTGTTGGTGGATATCAAGTCACTGATTCCCTTATTTTTACATTACTAAAGTCTTTAAACCTGTTAGAAAGTGAGTAATGATATAAAGCGATGAGCTGTTAGGCTTAGAGATTTAAATCACGTGCAGATAATTGCAGAATTGTCACAGTAACTAATATGAGGTTGGCTTGAAGTTGTTAATTACTCCAAATCAGATGCAGAGTGCTATCTGTATACATATCTTAATTAAGAGATATTAGAGTATAACACAATCGACATGTTTTAGCATGTTATTGTAGTAATACACTCAGATAATAGAATTCCACACTGGTAGGGATATCAATTTGTGTCAATGTTCCATCCTTAAAAGGAAGTTGGCCGATATGACTAGGGAATGCAATAATAGATATGAAATATGTTGCATTGTTGAACATAATTATATTCATACAAAACAAAAATTGCCAATATGAGATATTGCTGTTTTGGACACCAATTTTCAACAAAACCAACCATTATATAAACTTATCATACCCATCAGTCCTTACGAATTTCTTCATCAAGTAACAATTATTGTACTCCTAGTTGTGGATAAATAATCTTAACGTAAAATGACAACAAACATGTGTCGGATTCTACTTCCTCTCAGCATTGACCATTTAAATGGACCAGCTTTTTATCTCTAATACCTCCCGCAGTTTATGATTTGAACAAGATGCTGTCAATGAGTTTCTTAGTGCAGCGAGACATCGTAGATTTGGACCTCAACTTGCCTTGTATGACAAAGACTGGGGAGGACTTGCATGGCAAAGAGTATTTACTTTTTCTGTTGCTGGTGAAAAATATAACCCCCCATAAAATCACTCTTTTTGCTCGCCCAAGGGAAAGGAAAACTGCTGGGATAGGTTGTCCTTTTAAGGCCACAGCGAGGCTCGATCGAAAGACTGGGAAATGGCATTTTATCACTGATATTGGTACGAAATTAACGCTTTCTGACAATAATTCATGGTCTAACGTGTAAAGAAGTTCACAACCACGGCCCTCTTAAGAAACTCAACGCAGGCCCGGCATATTGGAGTAAAGTCTTAACCAATGAACAACGTAATATGATTTCACTATTTGCTCACCACGGAGATAAGCCATGTGATGTAGCTGTGAAAATAAATGCTGAAGATCCAGATATCGAACTATTCCTCCGCAATATCACTAATATAGTCCATAAAGGAAAATTTCCTAATAAGAGGAGGCAAGACAGAGATCGATTTCCTGATTGAGTTTTCTGAAAAAGATGAATGCTTTTGGGCTAAAGATTGAGACTAAGAGAGATGTATTTTGCGTCTTTTCTTTATTCCAAAGGCTCAAATCGAAATATTGAAGGCCCACCCGGACATCATTCTACTGGGTAACACATCTGCGACAAATCGATATCAAATGCCGATGATGAATATACCTTTTACCAGTAATAACCTTAATTTGTCGGTAGGTGTCTGTTTTATGGATAAGGAAGATATTGAGTCTTTCGGCTGGGCCCTTCAGCAATTAAGAAGGGCCATCAGGGAAAACGATGTTGAAATTCCCCAGGATATCCTGACGGATCGTGAGCTCGCTCTTGTAAATAATATATGCCACTATTTTCCAGAAAGCGGCCATATTTTATGCGCTTGGCATGTCCACAAAAATGTCGAGCATTTTTCGAATAAAAGAATTTCCGATGCCTTTAGAGAAGGGTACTAATCACGCCAAGCACCAGGAGTTTGTAGATGCATGGAAATTGCTTATCGACTCACCAACTAGTCAAATATGTGAAGATAGGCTTCATAGATTTGAGAGATCTGGCTTTCCTCTCGCAACCGTTAAATATTGTAAAGAAAAATGATTAGTTTGGAAGAACAATTTGGTCAGCTTCTGGGTAGATGCAAACCCCTATTTCTAAAACAAAAATACATCCCGTATGGAGGGATTGCATGCTCTCCTCAAAAATGTGATAAGCACACCAAATGGAACCCTTCTCTATGTATATGAGAGATTGAAACTTTACTGGTCGACGAAGATGATACCTTGACTTGAGACAAGCTTGGCAGTTGATGAACGCTTTCGATGTGATAATGCTCGTCGGCCGGAGTTTCGTCTTATTAAGCCATATGTCTTTGATATAGCGATTAACTATCTCTGGAACCAAATCCGCCAGCTTCCTATCGACAATAGCCCACCAATGATAAAATGCACAGGGAATTTCAAAAAATCAATGGGGCTACCTTGCTAACATGAACTCTGGATTTCCAGGCAACAGAGTAAAATTGAGGTTCAAATGAAGGACATGCATACCCATTGGCACATCACTCGACCACCGCCTGAGTGGAATTTGGAACAGGTCGAGCCGGTTCAAGTATTTTCTCCTAATAGGGGAAATACTAGGGCTGATCAGCGGAAGGCCAAAAAGAAGAAGGTAGAGAAAGGTTGGGTCAAAAGTGGCTGGACCTCTAGTTGAGTTTCTTCGCAATTCGAGCAGGATGTCGACAACTATGCCCCTAGCCCTATTAATAAAGCTGCTGGGGCAATATCAGACGGAGATGCTATTCGTAAACATAACTGGATAGCGGTCGATCAATGAGACGATAGAGAAAGATCTAACCATTATACTATTAGGTACCTGTTGAATGGTATTTATTTCGGACTTATCTTTATGACAACCAACATATGATGGTGTGAGACCTCTTTTTTTAGGAGAAAGTTATCCAGGATTTGAATCAATGACCCAGCTGAAGACATTCCAGTCAATATATCTTTCTCCAAAAAATGATAGGCCTTTGGAACTCCTGTTCCAACAAACCCAGTAAGTAAGGCATAGAAATCCATACCGGCACTGTTTATCCCAAAACTTGTGTCGATCGTGACCTCCATAGTTGTTCCTACGAGAGCGTCAATGGAGGCAAAAATGTAGTAACCCAAAGCGTGAAGATCTCCTGCACGAAACGTGCAATGGTAATAACTGTTGCCAAATTCTGTGAGAAGCGTAGTTGAAGATGTTATTTTATCATCATGACGTCTCCAGGAACTTTTGTTGGCCTGTTTCCACCGGTAGTACACTTGGTAGTGCGTAACGTTTTCGAATCCATGAGCTCCAGATGCCTTGAGATTTTGGTAAAGCTCGGAAGGTGATTGGGTAAAACAACTCTCATGAATGTAACGAAGCGCGTCAGGTCCCATTCTAATATCTTCGTATAGAGAATGATATTTGTGATGCAGCGTGAGTTCCAGGGTACGATGTTCGACTGATGTCCTCAATACAGGCTTACTATCGCAGTCAAAAGTTTTTATCTGCCTTCCGTCTTGCTTTAGATCCGGATGGTAAATTATTTTCGAAGCATCCTAACAGTAACAAAAGTAATAATATAAACCGCAATTAGGGCTGCACGACAACATTATGAACCGAGAGCCACAATTTTGCCAGATTATTTTGACCAGTTGGTTAATAGCACTGTTCAGTGCTGTTCGGTAAATGCTACCATCCTCTTTATTCCCTAGCTAAAATCTAAAACTGACATGTAACAGATCTAAGTCGAATTTATACGTGATATCAAGCGTTTTGGTCTGGGACTAGTTGAATGATCGATTAGATTATCTTCTTATCAAAAGCAAGGGGGCAAGATACGAACTGGTCGACTTCAAAGACTGACTTCTTCAATAAAGTCATCTCACAGATCAAGTGACGGCATTTGCCGCTTCCTACAGTGTCTTTTGCAGGTCTTGTTGGTCAGGAAATCGCCGATGTCAAGGTGATTACCGCATTTTGGACAATAACGTATAGCATATTCCATTTTAGAGCGTTAAAAAGTTCAAGGCAAATAATTGCTGAAAGGATGCCAAGAAAACGTGTGGATGATAGAATAAATGTGTAAATGATGGTTGGGGGATATAAAGATTGTGAATGGGGAGTTATGGGTGTGCAATTTGCATATACGCTCATAGAATTCTGAATAATGCGCTATCCCTCTATCCCCAAAAAGAATGATTAATTACTAATAATGCAAATGACGTATCCTACAAAAATTTATGTACATGACGGTCCAATTTCTACTAACGGGTAGAAAGACAAGCTGTGTCTATACGTAGGAGTATTCTCCATCATGTAAATAGTTAAGACATAAATATATAAAATATATCTCTTCAACTTCTCATTTCTCTCCCACCTATATAGCCTTACATCTATAAGAGTTTTAACTCTCGATGTAACAAATCTAAATACTACTAAGCTTCTGTTGTCGTAGCTTACTAAAAATCGGGAAACATTCATTTATGTAGTTGTTAGATTAAATGATCAATTCTCTAAAATCTAGCTTTGGATGCAAATTTCATCGATATGTCGCTTCAAATGTAAGATTCTGTCTTCTTGGGGCTGTTTTTAGATATAAATGTACTACTCTTTCGGTTTATATTTTGTACCAAGACTACTTGATACCTTTCTACTATTTCTATTTTTTTTTTCCAAGGCGCGGGCTATGGGCGGAGATGTGAGGCGTCTTAAAAAGACTGAAGGACACAGGAAGTATACTCAAGTCTGCAGCGCCCAACTGGAAAAACAACACAGAAGGGAGCTCCGCAACCAGTGGCTTTTGGAGGAATTTCCCATCAATTTCACACTTTTGTGGCTTTCATCTTGATGTTCGAAGAATGTAGATAATGATGGCCTAATGGATCCTCTACGTTTAAACCTGAATGAATGCTTATGGAAGAAAGAAATAATAAAAGTCAGGAATCGTAAAGTGGACAAAAGATAGTAGGGTACTACCTGATACATAAATGCCTTTAGGCTGTAGGTAGGATGGATCCACATTTGTTACATTGTTACATAGAGTAGAGCTCAATACATATAAATAAACAATTACACTCTCAATCAAAAATTATAGAGCAGTGATTTCTTCCGATTTTTGGCCAAAGCAGGTATTGGCTGCAAAACTGTCCTCCAACCACAGGTGGATTCCGTAGAACGACTCATGTTTTAAGATAATGGAGTGTTTAAATCGACACACCCGCGTGACGTTAGGGCGTGGAAATTACTGTTCATCAGTTACAGATTGATACAGATTGGTTGAAGACACGTAGATTGCTTTGTATTTCCAAATAAACCATATACGCAGACACGGGCCGAGCATTTGCATATGAAAATAGAAGCAGTTAGAGATTTTTCGGCCTTTTGTTGCCTTACCTTGTAGTTTCATTGCCGCTAATATCCACTATCCATTGGTCGAGGACGCGAGGGCGGATTTTGATGGCAAGACGTTTACGTCTTTTGCGGAGGCAGTGGAAGCGGTCGTCGCTCACGCGCAGTTGATGGATTCGGTAGAATTGATAACAACACGTAGCAAAAATACTAAAAGTACTAAAAGTATAAGATCTGGTTAAGATGTAAACATGGCAGAAATCACGAACCCTGCAGTCGAGGCATCAGAATCTCGTCAGCCTGAAAATCTGACTGCCCTGTCTTTTTCACTTCGACTTTGCATCAAGCAGAACAAAGCAGCCTTGTTGAAGTGGGGTGTAGCCAGCATGACCACCCGTGCTTTAAACTAAGAACCTACGCTGCTGCGCGAAATGGTGGCTGGATCAACCATCAGTACAAATGCAAGCGGTACCGGTAACCGTTGAGGATACAATGGGTCGAGTGCGCCTTCGTATCCAGAATGCGCCACTGCGACAACAGTGACTGCTCCAGAAGCACGTTGAAGCATTTGATTTCACAGACACAGCTGCAATCATAGATCCCACCATGATTAGGCCTCACGGTATTCCTTCCGCAGCTTCTCGTCGACTAGCAGCATTCTCCACACGCCGCAATCCTTTATATTTTGAGCTTGTTGGTGCTGAGGCTGGAGCAAGCCAGGAACTCGATGTGATGCTTGTCACTAGCCCGGACACAATCGCTTGCGACGCCCGACGCCCGACACCCCTAGGCACTACAGCACCGACAGTTGTTTCCCTCCCCGCGTCGATGCAGCACATCATGCAAGCAATAGTCTAACTCTCGACGATGAATAGTAGTCAGGACTACGTAAGGAATGCAGTTGTTTGTAATACTTTTGAAATATCCCGTTCTTCTTACCTTCCTGATTGCTCGGCCCGTGTCTGATTTATATATCCAGTGATACATCTATATATCACGTCATTTTACCTTTGGTATATACAAGGTAGTTGTATTAGCCAATCAGATTTGAATTTGATTCGAAATATTTTACGTCCGCGGCAAAACTATCTACCGATAGCCGCCTTATAGCCTCCCATGGGGCGTAGGACGCGCTGCTAAAGCTTTTCGCTGCAGCGAATTCACGTGACTAAATAAGTTTGCTAAGTTACAGATTTGGGAGTTGGACCGTCTCATGATCCACTCTGCTAAATGTTGTAAAATTACTATGAAATTTCTTCAAAAAATTATCCAGAGCTTTTGCGCCTTCTGAAGTTCCCAACAACTACGTTACAGCTTCATTTTGTTTCCTTTTCCCGACCTGTTTCTTCACCAAAGATCTTGTCTCCCTACAGAAAAAGAAATGTTCCGGTTTCTTGTCCGCCCCACAGCTGCATCGATTGTAATTTTCGTGTTGGAATCTTTGATAGTATTCCTTGAAATCACCATTTTTAGTTGCAGAAATTAAAAAATATACTGATTTTCTTGACAATTGCAGTTCAGCTGAGCGCTTTCCAGGCGCACTGATAATTATGCCAAAATCTCTGTATCTGATCGGAGACTGCTTTTGCTACCATTCTGTAAGTATCTGCTTCTGAGCGACGTATACTTGTTGCTTAACAGTTGCGTATGATGGGCTATCGTGTGAGTACGTTGGGACTCCTGATTCCGCCCCTGATTTTGCTGACGGGTCTGCTTCTTCGTTCTCTACGATTCACAAGTGGCTGGGGACCCACTTGCCAAAAATACCCCCAGCTATGATGTGTGGGAGCTTTTCTCGGCTATTCCAACCATTCTTATACATTGAGATCTCAGCAGCTTCTTTTCGAGATGTAAGCGTGCGTTTACCATTGACGATATCCGCTGCGGTTTTGCTGTCTGTGTACACCATGAGGTTATTCGCAAACTTTGTTGAAGCATGCTGATGGCAGGGTTTAATTGCTCGAGAGATGGCTATGATCTCTACATCTATAGGTTCTACCTTTCGATTTATACTGAAACTAATTGCCATAATTTTCTGTTCGGCTTGATATATGACAAAGCCCCCTCCTGCTTTCCCTGCTAGGTTGCATGATCCATCAGTATATGCATGGATATCGAGTCTAGAGGGAGTGAGATTTGTTGGTGTTGGTTAATATCTTTCTTCGATGGTGACGTGTGGTGCATCTTCGGATGTTCGTATTAGACGGGCTATTTGGGTGAGACGGGTAAGGAAATTCCCATATGCTTTCTTTTTTAGTGGATGGCTGGCGTCCAGTGTTTGGATCTGGAGTGCATGCTTTAGACGGACCTCGTGAAGTATTATGTGTATCGGAGGGATACCAGCTTCTCGATGAAGGTGTTACAGGCTGCTCCTTGCTCATAGTAACAGGGGTAATAAGCGAATAATGGTATTAAGCGATGATCATGTTTACCCGAAGTAAAGGAGTCCACTTTAAATTAAGGGGCATCTCCTTTTCGTTGACAGGTGATATTCGTGAAAAGTATATAGTTGCCAAACAACACACTTTGTAGCTGTATGTAGAAAATAGACAGTAATTGGGCCATCAACCTTTGATATATTGTGATTGGTGCCGCCCTTCACAGAAAGGCTGGCAAGGGAGTGGTTTTAAAGGCCGGAAGGGATGCCCTAATTCTCGAAATAATGGCCTCTGAAAACTGTTTAAATGTAATCTGCTTCTATTCTTGAGGAGTTTATGCTTTCCTTTGTTCCATGTTATGATGCTTTCTCCCGGCCACCAGGCCTCAACCCCGTATAAAGCAGTGGGGAGAACGCAGGTTTTGATAGCTTGCTGGACTAAATACGGGGGTGAGCCTCTTTGAGTGTTATTAAGTCGACGTAAATAGGCTGTGACTGCGCAAGCTTTTGCTGTCCAATTCTTCGTATGAGTTAAGAAGGATAATTTTCTATCTAGCCAGATCCCTAGCAAACGCGTTACTTGGTTAGTAGCGACAATTACGGTTTCGCCTAGACTCAGATTCGGGTACTCTTTTAGCTTTGGTCCTACTGTGAAGTGCTGAAGGTCGCTCTTTTCATGCTCGAAGGACACTGCATTTTTTGCTCCCCATTATAGGATCAGGTGCGCTTCGTGTGCTAACTCCTCGTTGCTCTCTGAGAGTGTGCGGCCTGCCTGAAATATCGCAACATCATCAGCATAGCTGTACTTGTTGTTTCTCTTTCCAAGTCGAAGTATGGGTTCTGTAAATAATAAAAATAGTATGGGACAGATGGGTGAGCCTTATGGCAAACCGCAGACTAGAGGTGTTTCTTGGCTTCGAAAACCGTCGAACCGTATTAGGGCAGTCCTATTATTCATGAAAGTTCGAATCCATTTAATAAGCCAGTTCGGCCATCCTTGTTGATAAAGCCTCTCTAGTAGGCGCCCAGGGAGCACTGAGTCGAATGCGCCTTTGATGTCCAGAGTAAGGAGTGAAGCCATCATGTTGCGCGAGCGCGCCTTTTCTATATCATGTATCAGACAGCTAACGAGATCGGTTGCTGATCTTTTTGGTAGCGCGCCAAATTGATGAGGTCTCAAAACATTTTGCTTGAGTGCTGCAATACTGAGGCGTCGAGCGATTAAACTTTCGAGACCTTTGCCTGGATATGAGAACAGCGAGACAGGTCTCCATGACTTGGGAGAACTGAGGTCCCTTTTGTTTGTTTTAGGGAGGAAAACTATTTCTGCCTTTCGAAAAGTTTCCAGATGATGACCTAGCTTGATACACTGCCGGTAGAGAGATACCACTGCGTCTTTTATACCGTCCCAGCATGCGCGTATGATACAAACTGATAATCCGTCCAGGCCTGGTGCTGTGTTCGATCCATGAAAGAGGCAAAGCTTTACTTCTGCCTCTTCTACGCAATCCGAGATATGTAGCTTCGGCTGAAAATCTTCCATTTCTGGTTCAAAAGCAATGTCCTCGCTAGCAGATCTTCTCTCTAGTAGTATGCGCTTCAGACACTGCCCCTTGCTTGCTGGGTCCGTGTATACCTGTCCTTCGTGTGTAATTGGGGGGCTGGAAAATCTTTGTTTACTTCGCTGCCATCTGGTAATCTTGAAGATATCTTCGGGGCAATGAGCGTTTTCGATCTGATGTTGCCAGGGGTCTTTTTTTGCTTTCCTCGTTGCCTGGCGAAGGTTTTGTTTCTCCTGAGTGCTATCACCCTCCCTCCTATATCGGTATAGTTGTCACGAGAGTCTCGTGATCGGAGGTGGTGTGGAGATGTTTCTCTATAGAGCTTTGAGTGCCTAGAATATTGGTGAAGACTAGGTCTAAAACACTTCCTCGAGTGTGCGTACTCTCGTTCGAGGGTGAAGCTAGGAAGAGTGAGTTTGCCTGTGCCCTTTCTGCCAGTTCCTCTGACTTCTTCGAGTTTCTGGCAAAGTTGTCCCAGAGCATGTGTCTTGTGTTAAAATCTCCTGCGACTATACTATTTGACGGTACCTGCCACGTTTTCAGGGCTGTAATTACGGCTCCTGCTGCGGCCTCTTGTGGCGATTTAAATACATTGACAATGGTAAGTGGAGGTATTGTACCCTTCAATTTTATCCAACAGATATCTGGTGTGTCGCCTGAGAGTATTTGATATGCATTTATGTTTTCATTTTTCCTTATATAGGTCATGACCTGAGGTCTATTGTTCCAATCCTTAGTGGGGCTGAAGGTTTCGTAGTCTGGGTGCTACTTTGTCACCTTCCTGTCTCGATGTGAGAGAACCCATGGTTCCTGAATTAAAATTATATTAAAAATTTCCGCGCTTGCTTGTGTCAAAGCGAGATCATAGTTGGTTTGCCCTCGGGCAACATTAGCCTGAAATACTTTCAGGTAGTCGTTTTTATGCTTAGAATGTTTGCTTAACATGAGGTTACGCCGGTTGAATTCTCCGTTGCTGAAGTTGCTAAAGTATTAGGGTTTGACAGAGTCCATGCGCGCTGTCCCGCTTGGCGAACCCTTTTAAGTTCCGGCTGAGTGAGACGTATCATCCTTCCTCCTCTTACACTCGGTCGTGCTGGACAATATCTTTCCTCTGCGGAGTGTGGGCCGTGGCAGTTTGCACATCTAGGAGGTTACTGATAAGTGGAGTGACCCTTGCCACTGCACTGCTTACACCTTTGTTCGTAGTTATAGAGTCTTGCATCATTGTACTTCCAGCACTTGGGGCACTGGGAAGGCTTTTCTGTCTTGACGATCTGGTGAGCTAGGGAATTCGTGCCAAAAAGCCTGAAAGGGCGAACTTTTCGTGTAAAAGATATTACGATTGAGCCTGTAGGTGCTAGGATTTCAATTGATTTCCTCGTCCATGCTGTCCTGATCGGTACTTGGCCAGTGGCTAGACGTGCTTCTTCTTGTGCTGCTTCCGGGGAAATTTCTATCCGGCTCCCGTCAAGAGTATGCATTCTACGCGGGACATGGTCAACAATGTAAGTTAACCACTCCTCTGCCTTTTCCATTCTTCCTCCAAGGACCGAATTGACAATCTCCGCTTTCTCCATTATCTTTTCTGCCTGTTTTTCACTCGTCGGGATAATTGCAAGCCAAGTCTTTATTTTTTGCATGGATTTAATAGGGCCTTCTTCGAGGGCAAGCTTTCCTGTTAGGGCTGCTTTGATTGCGAACACATGATGTGTTAGGCTGGGATGGTCTTCCGGAAGTCTGATTAAAGTTCTATTATCAGCTCTTTTATGAGGTAGAGACCGGCTTGTATGTGCAAAAGAAGGCTATTTCGATAGTACTGTATTCGTTGGCATTGTAGAATATTTCTGTGCCGCTTGAGCATACGTGGTCTTGCCCTTGTCCTATGTTATAGTTTGGGAACTTTGCCCTCGAAGGATATTTGGCTGTTGTGGTGTGTGATCAAGGAATGATTCCCCCCGTGCAAACTGCTGTATCACTTTAGAGATTGCTGCTGTCAGTGTTTCGGCATAATTTCCTAAGCCTGTTTCGTGGAGGCGGCCGGCCACTTCGTCAAACGCTTTTGAGTATTCTCAGGCGATATTTTCTCGCTTGAAGTATGTTCGACGAGCTTCGTAGAATGCCTCTTCTGTGGATTTGGTGAGAGTTTTAATTGGCGAAGTTTGTGATTGGCATGGCCCGCTAGATTCGAAAGGGTCTTCTTGGCTAAGGTCTATCATCTCTTTGTGGAATGGTATTTGCGTTGGGATAGATTTAGGATTACCAGATCGTGAGGAAAGTGGAAGCTGTGGTTGCTTATCCAAGCCCTTTTCTGTTGCTTTCGAGGTGTTTCTTTCGATATTCGTATCCGAGTGATTATCAAACGCAGTGAAAGGGTCTCCGGGGCTGTGCAGAGCCCGTGTGTTCTTGTATTTGGACTCCTGATGGGCCACAGTAACAGCAAGCCGTGATGCACGCGATCTTTGGGTAGGGGTGGGCGATATTGGGGGGAGGAAAGACGACGAGCGCGTAGAGGTCGTCGACAGCAACATGTCGACATCACTGTCGTCAGCCGCCATTGCTCAAAGAGAGCAGCCAAATGCGCTGAGTGAGATGGGAAAATGAATCTGTCTAATGTAGAGGTAGAGTGAGCTTTCGGAGAAAAAATTGGTTCTTTAGACTATATAATTCTGTCAGATGTAGTGTGATCCTTGTTTATTAGCCAATCAGTCTCATGCTATAACCGATCAACGGCTGTTTTCATTCCCTAACCTCACGTGGGTATGTCCATTTTAATTGTAGGGTTTCAACACTCCCTTAAGATAAGATGTAGTTCAATAAATGTCCAAATATGATACCCCAGAATTAATTATTTAAAAATTCATAGAGGTGAAAAATTTACTTATAAAACCGACAGGGGGGCGTTGGAAAGATTACAATTTTCAGTAATAATGAAATTTCAGAACGCCCGATTAATACTGGACTCAAACCCTCGAGCTTCGCTACAGGGGATACAAATTTAAAGCTGCAAATGTTAGTCGCTTAATTTCGCTTAAATATAACTCTGATCATGTTTGCATCACGTGATATAAATGTTACTGAAATTTTATTAGTAATCCGTTCATCATTTTTGGAGGTCTATTTCACTAACCCATGAAAATTATAAGAAACAGCAAAAATTCTTTACAGCCAAACAATATGCTGTCTAATGAAGACGATACGTTTAAAGAACCAATGCATTTTAGGGCCCCATTAAGCAGTGTCGCGAATAGGATATTGAAGTCTCTCTAAAATTCGACAAAGTTCAAACCGATATAAACTCGACTATGAAAAAGAGGTTGGGATCGATTGAAAACACGCTGCAAAACATTCTTGAGCGCCTTCAAAAAGAATGAAAAACAAAAAGCAAAGAACGATCAACTAAAACCAGTTCCTGGCCAAACTAAAAAGAAAAACCCAACTTCCCAGGCTGGCTCATCAAAACCGAATCCAAGCGCTATTACGCCTTTTTCCCTTCCATTTAACCCAACTATCTGTACCGCATCAGAGGCAAAACCCCCACTTCAACAAATGACCATCGTATCTATCTCTATCCAAACAGAAACCAAAATCAATTAGAAACTCTTTTTTTTTACCCTTTTCCAAAATTACCACAAAGCCCACACCACCTATCGATACATTCGTCAAATGATTTCTTGATCAAAAAGATCCTCCATTGTCTAAAAATGAACACCCAAGAAATTTTAAATTATATTTCTCTCCGGCATCCAAATCTGATTTTCCATCGACATCAAGATTACCAAATGATAAATTGAATCTAAATTTGCGACATAACACTGCTACGTCTGCTAAGAAACAAGAAACAACTATTAAATTAATATGGTCCAAAGCTAAAATAGCAAGTAATATTCAACACATAGGAGAGATAAGTTACACGAATAAAATGGTTTTTAACCTGAATTGCCCATGTCTATCGCCGATCGCTCTATCTTCACTAAGTTAAGGGAAATAGCAACTATCTTCTAAACCGCACTCATCCCCTGCAATACATGGTCACAATGGCTAACACCCGAGATGAGCGGCGATTTTGAAACAATTCGTAAGTGGATCGGTAGGCCAAACCCGTTGCGGATCACTACACTTGAAGCCGCATTTATGGGTTTGCAATCTAAGAGTGCCTTGTATAGTCCAGTAGCAGCGTTTACTAGATTGTCACCTTTGCAAAGCTGTTATATGACTGAAGCCTATGCTCGTTAACACTCATATATTGTCTGAGCTGAAACAGTGCACGGCAAGCTAGTGATTAGCTTCTGATAGCGACAGTGTGGAAAGGCTGAGATAAGGCTGAGATACTAGACGCAAGGCTATTAGAGAAATGTCGTGACGCGACTAGTACCGTGCACGCGCTAAATAATATTTTATAAAGCGTGTAGTTGTATCGTGTTTAATCCTTGGATCAAATATATGTGTACATACTTAAAACATAGTAAAAATTATCATATAGCATCTATATCCCTAACATAAACAAAGTCATGACAGAGCTAGCATGGAGAACATGGGCCACATATTACGAAGTTCCCGCAGAAGATCAAGAAAGACGATTCTGCAAAGCTACCCTCGTTGAACACATAAAAGATTTTTGCCCCAAATCTAGCCCTTAATAAGAGTGGAATCGTCAACTGCATTTTATAAGAACCTTTCGATAAAGCCTCACCCCCTGCGCATCTAAATTACTCTGAGAAATCTCTACTTATCTGAAAATGATAGTAAAGAAAGAACGATAGATGAAATTACATTTGCCAATATTGATATACTTGGACGACACGAAATAATGTATGGGTATATTATACAAGATCTAGCTTACGATATAATACTCGGCTAGTGATGTATGGAACACAACGATGTTGTGTATCTCAAAAAGAAATAAAAATTCGGTTTGGATCAAAAAGAAATGATCTCGTTGTAAAAGAAATAGGCTGGTATGAGAAAAACGTTTTGCGCCATGTTAACTCAGTCAGAAAAGATGAAAACGAAATCTTTCCTATATCCATGCACGATATTAAAAAAGCCCTTGAGATCAAAATAGATGAGCCGGTTAAAAGTGTTTGTGAAATAATGCCTCCTGAGATTAAGAAATGGGCCAAAATTTTTCAAGATGACCAGGAGAGCGCTCTTCCACCAAATCAACCATCGGATATGAAAATTGTTTTACATAAAGATAGGAAAGTCGGGGAGAGACCTATCCCATGGGATCCCCTATACAACATGTCAAGGGAGGAACTTCTAGTGTTAAGAAAAAGTCTGACAGACCATCTTGAAAAGAGTTGGACAAGAGCGAGTTCATCCCCAGGAGGCGCTCCAGTACTCTTTGTCAAGAAACCTGACAGTGGATTACGATTTTGTGTTGACTATCGGGCCCTCGACACAGTGATAGAAAAGGAACGCTATCTACTACCTCTTATAAGAGAAACATTAAGATCGGCATCAAAATTCACATTGGTTACTAAAATAGATGTTCGAGCTGCTTTTCATACAAGATTTGGTTCTTTTGAATGGCTTGTAACTCCATTCGGTCTTCAAGAAGACCCTGCAGCCTCCCAGCGATACATCAATGAAAAATTAGGAGACTTTCTTGATGTATTTTGTACTGCGTACCTTGATGATATTCTGATATATACTGACAGTGATCTAAAAGACCACTGGGAAAAGTACTAGCAATTATTGATCGCTTCTACAAAGCTAGACTAAAACTAGACCTTAAGAAATTTGAATTTGAAGTCAGGCAAACAAGATATCTTAGGTTTGTAATAATTTTAGGAGATTGAATTATTGTGGACCCTGTTAAAATTTAAGCTAATAAATCATGGACACGTTCAACGTCTAAAAAATTAGTTCAGAGTTTTCTCAACTTTGCCAATTTTTACCGGGACCTTATTCCCAGCTCAGTGAAATTATTCAACCACTATTAGAACTGACAAAGAAAGATTGTGCGTTTCTCTGGCTCGAAGAGATCCAAAATTCATCCGAATAACTAAAAGAGTGTTACGGGCTAAACCCGATTGGTAATAGACTGGGAGCTGGACTCCCAGCTGTCACGTGAGATAATTTGCTACGTCAACAAAGGGACTGGCCCAAGGCCAATGCAAGTAAGTCAGATCACTCAAGAAAAGTGTATCCGAAATTGGACAGACTTTGATGAACATACTGCATCACTTAAATAAGTGCGTCCCAATTAGGAATACTATTCTCAGACGGAATCACTAGCCCTTTTCCAGTAATTTATATAGATGTATTGTCTCATCCCTTTGTAGCCTCATAGAAAAATATAACTTATAATTGGCATAACTTTCGTGCTTGACCGACTTTGGCTTTCGCCTTTTAACAAAGAGCGATTCATCACAGCTCCAGTCCTAGCCCTATATGACCTGGATAACCAAACAGTAGTCGAAGTAGACTGCTCGGGACATGTATTAGGGTCCTGTCTTTCGCCATATGACCAGCAGAACATACTACGTCTAGTTGCGTATTATTCAAGAAAATTGAGCCCGGCCGAATATAACTACGATATCAATAATAAGGAATTACTTGCTGTCACATCAGCTCTTGAAGTATGGCGAGGTGAATTAGCAGGACTAAAAGAATCGTTCATAATTCTCTCTGATCATAAGAATCTGCAATACATTATGACAAGTAGAAAACTTTCTGAAAGACAGATCCGTTGGAGTCAGGCCCTATCTCAATTCAACTTCGAGTTACAATTTCGAGCTAGTGAATCTTCTGCCACCCAGTGGAAAATTGCAGCAAAAGAAGAGATTTCATCCCTAAAAGGTACCGTTATCATTGAGATAATTCCACTTCAAATGCTTCCCAAATACCGAAAACCAATTAAAATGTAAAGGGGTGTTCAAGAAAAAATATTATGATGGTAAGTTGAAAGATTAAAAGCTCGCTGCACAGCCAAAGGATATACCCAAAGATACGGCATCGACTATCAACAAACGTTTGCTCCAACTCCAACTCCAAGGCCCGAAACTGGAACAATCTTATATGCACTCGCACACCAGTTCGGCTGTGTTGTGCTGGGGATTAGCCGAAACTAACAGATAACGGTAGTAAAGATTTGGATACGCTATAACATTAGAATCATCCAGTCAAGTCTATTAGCTATGACAAGAAATGAATAGAATAAAATTCAATCATTGGTGGTCTTCGAAATTTGGCGAATCATACAAGATTAGACATTGCATTTACAGTAAACCACTAAGCAAGATTTTTAATAAATCCACAGGTTGAGCATACCCAAGCAGCATTTAGAATTCTTAAATAAATTTCAAAGATCCAGATTGAGGGATCAACTTATCACGGTTCAAGGATAAGGCGATGCCGGAAGCATACACTGATGCAAACTTTGCTCGCACTCCTGTGGCCCGATTAATAGCGGTTAACAATATTTCCATTATTCTTTCTCTTTCAGAAGGTTCAGAGAGCACCAAGTCTCATGTTAGATTGGCAGATAACTTCATAGCAATGCCAGCAGTTGCCAAGCTCAAAAAGTGCTCAACAGCGGATAGATGGCATCAACGCCTGGGTCATGTTGGACCACTTATTTTATCGAAAACGAAGGAGTTTGCAAAGGGTCTCGGTAGTCTAGACACCAGCGAGCTAACTCATTGTGAGGCCTGTCATCTCAGCAAAGCTCAGCGTAACGTATCTCGCGAACAACGTCCAATCCCTTTTGAGCCAATGGATGAAATTTTTGTTGATGTAGTGGAACCTATGGAGCCCAACCTATTCAGTCAACGTTACGCAACTATCATAACAGATGCAACGACTCGTATGAGATGGTGGTTTGGTACCAAAAGGAAAGATGAAATACCAGTGCAGCTAATCGACTGGGTAAAGTCCATGAAGAACCAATACGGAAAGACAATTCGTATCTGTTTCTCAGATGGGGGGTCTGAAATTCAACAGAACTCAGTTTGGAAGGATATGGCTGTTAAGAATGGTGTTCGTCAGGATATTACAGCCCCGTATACGCCTGAACAAAATGGCCCTGCCGAGGCATCAAACAAAGTCATCATAACTCGAGCCCGATGTCTTCTTATTGATGCTGGTATGCCTGTTACCTTCTGGTTCTGGGCTATTGGACACGCTATTTTTCTTGCAAACCATCTATGTAACTTAACTACCAATAAAATTCCAACTCTTCACTTTCACGAAGCACTGCGGATTGCCTGTCACTCAACCGTAGACTTCACGTGTATCCCTCGATTCGGTTGCAAAGCCTACAGGACTCTTAATAAACCAGAGAAGCGCGGTAAATTTGACCCTCGAGCACAAATAGGATGGTTTGTTGGTTTCCAAATTAATACTACAAAAAATGCTCTAACTTTATGTCCTCACAAAACTCCACGCCACAGTTGGTCTTGGAAAGTCTTTTGTACTCCTCATGCCTCTTTTCACGAAAACTTTATGTATTGGTCAACTATGACTAAGCTTCAAGAGCTCACACCTCAACAGTATCATCTTCAAGGTGGACTTGGATTTGACAGCCCAGCTACAACTACTTATGACCTTATACCCCCATCCGCAACTCCATCTCGATCTTATGAAACACTCTCCAGAATTGCCGCAGGATGAATCCTCAGATAATCAAGAAGAAACACCGTATGTTCAATCGGAATTAGATCAAACATCTCATCAAAACCAATCACTTAATTTTGAAGACACTGTACAAGAAATACCTCTTTCTCAATCTTATGAAACAAATATTCCAGACTTTCCGCAAAATGAATCCTCTAGTAGACAAGAAAAATTACCCAGTTTTCAATCAGAGCTAGACCAAACACTTCGTCCAAACCAGCCTCTGATTTGCAAAGACACTGTGAAAGAAATCAGTAATGAAGATCGTGATGTTGCTAGACATAATGACTCAACTCTACACGATCAGGAAGAGACTATAGAGCAGTATGACACACTTTTGCAGCCATTTCAGCCCCCGCTATACGCCGGTAATAAAAGAGCTCACTCACCTGCACCACCATCAACACTTACTCCAAGAATGATTGTATATCCTGGACATGGGTCCCTACTAGAACCACTGCCGCTACCCAAAGGCGATGAATTGGTACCACTAGAAAGAGAGGAGCCTCATATCGATTATGATTTTCTCATGGGGTCATTTAATCCAACAAACCACGCAGGTACTAAAAGGTCTCGTTCAAGATCATTGTCATCCTTGTCGTCATCTTCACCCTCAACAATGGTCACTCGCCGTGGGCGTACAGTTCAGCGTCACAACTATAAGCGGCTCAACTCAGGTAAAGCTGTAGTCCAAGCAGCAGCTCATCAAGATCCCGAATCGTGGAGCGAGGCAATGAAAGGCCCCGAGGCAAATCTGTGGATGAAAGCAGCAAAAGAAGAGTAAATCATTGATATCTACAGGTACAGCAAATATCATGGATCGTAAGGATGTTCCTAAGAACAGATCTATCCTTACCGGAAAGTGGGGTTTTAAACGAAAAACCCATGCAGATGGCTCTTTGGATAAATATAAAGCACGATGGACGGCGCGAGGATTCGCTCAACGACAAGATATAGACTACTTTGAGACTTTCGCGCCAACACCTCAGGCCGATACGATCAGGCTTCTACTGGCACTTGGACATAGCTTTAGCTGGCACCGACTACAAGGTGATGTTCCGACTGCTTTTCTCAACCCAAATCTCGATGTAACGCTCTATATACAGATGCCAGAGGGGTTTGCAAAAAAAGGAAAAGTGGTCAGGCTTGAAAAGGGACTATATGGGCTTAAGCAATCTGCAGCCCTCTGGCATGATACCGCAAAGGCTGAACTTTTTAAACAGGGTCTTCAGCCCACTACATCTGACGTCTGTCTGTTCGTCAATAGATCTAAGGATCTTTTTGTGTTGCTTCATGTAAATGATTTTCAGATTCTTGGTCGGGACCATACCAAAATTAAGAAGCTGACTAAAGCTCTCAAGTAAAAGTTCAATTTCAAAATTGTTCACAATGATCAGTTTCTTGGTATACATGTGAGTCACCACGTTAAAAAGCTTAAGCTCTCTCAGGGACGATATGCACGTGAACTACTCTCCCGTCATGGTCTGGCTGACTGTTAACCTGTAGCTACACCTATGGAATGCCGCTTGGATAAGTCAACAGAGTTACCGTCACCTAAACTTTTAGCTGAGTACAATCAGATCGTTGGAGGTCTTCAATACTTTGCAAATCAGTCACGACCTGATATTGTTTTCGCGACAAATCACTTGGCTCGCTTTCTATCAAACCCAGGAGAAGAACATCTCACAGCAGCAAGGCGAATCCTAAAATATATCTCAAAAGATCCCGATGCTGGCATTGAATTTACCAAAAATGTTAATCCTACCCTTGAAGCGTTTTCAGATTCGGATTTTTCCGGTGACCCTTCCACCGCACGTTCAACATCCGGATCTCTCATAAAACTGTGCGGGGGCCCTTTTTCTTGGAGATCGCATCTTCAAAGAGACGTTGTGCTATCTAGCATTGAAGCTGAATATCTTGCCCTTACAGAAACCTGTCGACAGCTCGCGTGGATTCGGAATATGCTTGAGGAGCTCCAACTGGATAAGTATGTAAAAGGGTCAAAATGTACTAAAGTTTTGGTTGATAATCAGTCAGCGATTGCTCTTGTTAAAAATCACGACAATCACAAGCGCTCACGACATGTGAATCTACGGAACCATTACTGCCGACAACAGCATTGTCGCGGGCTTATTGAAGTTCAATATATCTCAACAAACAGGCAGCAAGCTGACGCCTCAACGAAACCAGTTTCAGTTTTCAAAATTGTTAATTAATACTATCGAATTCAGGTTTGAGACACTGTAAACATTGAGGGGGAGTGTTATGATGCGTGATATCACGTGATCACGTGGTTAGCATTTAAATATAAATAAACAATATGAATCTCCTGTAATTGTAACCTTCAGTACTTTCCATATATACAGAACAATTGATGCATATATACGTTCCACTACATCATAATCTTTAATATCATAATAAATATGACCAATAAGAGATCGTTGAAGAGGAATTTAAGTGTTGTGGCGAGGTTTCTGTTGATCTTGTGCCTGTCCATCTGCAATCGACGGCTGCTGAGAAGCCCAGAAAAGAAGTAGTCAATCGTAAACACCATTCAAATCATAATTAGAGAGACGGAGATAATTCTTGAGTACTTCATGGCAGCCTTCGATTATGGAAGTGACTGTGTAATCAGAGTGGAGTTGCTGATCGACCCAGAAACGCACCAGCTTTTCTTTCCATATCAGCCATGTATTACTGACATAAGAGAATGCGTGTTTTGGAGCTATGTTTCTTAGTTCATTAACTTCATTATTGTATGCATCCTCAGATGATGCAGTAAGAACAGCATTTCACTGCTTTAAGAATCCAACAAACTTGAGACTCCATACACACTTTGTTTCTTGTCGAATAGGTGGTGGAAATTACCTCTTCATCTTCGCCAAAACGTTCATAGTAATAAGTCATCGACATAGTAGATGTGGTACTGATGGAAGATGCTTTTCATTTGCCTTTACCAGGGCTAGTTCCCTATCTTTAACGATCGATAACGGCATATTAATGGACTCTTCTGCTATTATCTGGATCAGTTGTTCTAAAGCCTAGCTATAGTCCGAATCTTTCTCATTAGAAAGCAAAATCAGACCAAGTTGAATCACTTTATTTCCTCTTGTTATACTTGAAAGTCATTATGCATAGCTTTACATAGTATATTAAATAAAAGAAGAAAATAAATGTATGATGATTAATATAGACTTGAAGTGTATTGATAGAGATAAGAATTAATAATTTTTCCAATTTAAAACCAAATGAAGGACTACCTATTATATAGACAAGATTGGATGTAATCTAAAATACACTACAATATTCTAGATGTTTCTTTGTCTCTGTAAAAGGATCTTTAGATATCTAAGATATTTTAGAATATATTAGAATATATTAGAATATAGAATGAGCTTAGTCATTCTTAATGACAGACTTATTTAATATACATATTATTGCGTGGACTAGGGTATTAGATGCAATAATGTCTTTTTATTATTTACAATAGTTATGCCACACATATTGAGTAATGGCACGTTAAAACGATTGGTTTTATATGTGCAAACTATGAGGTGCATGTCAGAGTTTGCTTTCCATGACTTTACAGCCCTAGTGTTAGGATTGGGCCTTAGGCCTCTTTTAGCAATTATGTAATCAAGGGGTATATAATATTGTAGCCTTAGATTTATGTAGAGTATCATCCTACACCATTCTATGATATATCCATGGAACTAGACGTAGCCAATAAATGGTAGTATTACCTATAACTGTCTGTTTCACCAGTTTTAAATACACCAGGAAGTCTCAAAGATTCGTTTTTAGACTCAACCAGAAGGTTAACTTCACCATTTCCCCCTACTCTCATATATTGCCATCTCATCGTCCTTCACTTCAATCGTTAATTTACACTCACGCCCATTTATCTTATGGGTGATAGTAAGAAAAATCAAGAGCTTATTCAATTTGCTCACCAATTGTTTTTGCTTATCTCCACACGACCAGCGTTTATTCCACGTCTGAACGAGCAACAATCTTCTGCGATAACCTGGGTTGTCGAAAACTTTGACCAACCAGACACAGGAACACAAACGTCAAGTATCGTTGTACCTCTTGCGTGGCTTAACAGTTACGATAGAGCTGTGAAAGCTGCCGAGCTTGTACAGGCAGGATTACCATCGTTACAAGCCCATGTCAATTCTAAAATCTCTCCACCACAAAAACTTTCCCCCCAACTTTCCAATCAACCTTCTCAATTACCGGATAGTATTGGAAAAGAAAAAACTATGTCAGAATCTACCCGGCCAGCAAATGGATCTGTCATAATGACAGCTGAACAAATGAACCAATATGTAATTTCAATTATACAAAATGTAAATTTGGGAAAAAACCAAAACCATAATCAAGTACGGGCTCAGGACATTGGGTACTTCGAGCCTGACGTTAATGCAGAGGAGCCAGTTGAAACGGTGAATGGTAGCACAGTCTATCACAATTTATTTAGCTTTACAGCACGTGTCAAGGCTAAAGTTATTAGAAGTGAAAATAGTCCCTGGTCTTCCCCTAGCACACAAGCATCCACTGCGACTGCACGTCTTCTCATAGCTGAACGCTATGAGACGGGGATTAAAACTTACTGGCATAATAAAGCCCCAGAAAGATATAAAAGATTAGATATCGGAATGACCAGTAAACCGCCACCGGAGCTTGGATTCATGTCCCGAAAAAATTTAGGGCTTCTCCTAGCCGCTAGATCAGGACATGCTAACTTCGCCTCATATCATCATCGATTCAAGCATACAGAAGCTGACACAGTCTGCTCCTGTGGACAAGACCGGTCCCCTGAACATCCTTTCTACTGCAGAAAACTTCGGCGTAAGAGGCCACCAAGACCCCCATCATCTACAGGACTAAATGACGATATTAAATGGATTCTTGGCACAGTAAAAGGTGCAAGAGCCTTTGAAAAATGGTGCTTGGAAGCTAAGCCATATGACTAAGCATAAATTAGATAATCAGCTATAATTCATAACAATTATATACTGAAGTTCACAGAGGAGGAAAAAAAAAAAAAAAAAATTATATATTGAAAGGTTGTAAATAACTATTGGCTTAATTTAGAGTATAGACGTACTGATTAGGTAGTCACATGAACCAAAACAGCTATCGTAGTAGCACGCGAAGCCAGTATAGTTTAGTTGAGATGTCTTATGACGAATTGAAATGCCTGGTATAGCTTTTGGCTGCGCAGGCACGCCAAACGTCCCTAGGTAGACACGAGGCCGGAAGTATTTTTCCGTGAGCCTGCTTGGCGTTAAATGATAAATAAATAAATATAAATAAATGGTCTTCCTCTAACTTAGCACAAAAACTAGATCAATGTCTGAAAGGGAAAGCTGAATTGTGGTATACCAACGAAATAAGTGACACAACACGAGCCGGATTAAAAGTCGGGCACGAACTGTGGTGCCGTGAACTGGAAGCACGATTCCGAATACCACCTGGAGAGGCACTTCGAGAACTCCATGCCCTGAAATATGGGATTGAGGAGGTTCTGCTCGCCAGGATCCAGAAGCCTTTGTTCAAAAGGTTGTGTTATATGGAATGGCCTCAGGTACAGCCACTACCGTTTACTTCCAACTTTTGCTTGCCATCAGCTTCTAGATGAACGGCTGCGATTAAATGTTAATCCACCCTCGGAATCGACCTCACTGACAACATTTATACATTGCTTAACCGCAATTAAAGCGACTTGGTTCGATATTTGGTTACCACAGCACACAGTCTCAAAATCTGAAAGACCCATCAATGCTCCCTACTGTAGTAATTACTCCCACTCACCTGCTAATGGACCAAAAATTTTAAACACCTACCCAAATAAGGCATTCGAACCAAGAAAAACAGGAAAATATGTCGAATTTAAAAGTGAAGAACGCGAGCTTAATAAATCCATGGTTGGAAATAGATATGAGAAGAGGGCGGAACATAAGCAAGAAGGTTATAAGAGAAATTATGTAAATAGGGGCATGCAAAGATTCTCTAAACCCCCTAATCAGAGTCCAGCCAACGCCTATGCGGCAGAAGCTGATACGGTAGGCAGTGATGAAGAAGCTCCAAGTAAATCAAGTTTAGAAGAGCAAGATCCGTATGATGATACATATTTTGAAAGTATAGAAGAAGATGTGATTGATGAAGACAACACCTCAGAATCGAGTCATGTTAACCACTATACTGTTGTCAGAAACTTCTCTATGAATGCTATCAAGCCTATTGATGCCCACCAGTTTAAAAATGTGATCAAACGTCAAATATGCAAAAATACCATAACGTCAAAAATAGGCCATGTATATTGCAAGAAATCACCCAATTTTTCACAGTCACCAATTCTAAATTTTAACGATATTAGAACCCAAAATCCTAAATGTAGAATCTGTAATTGTAATTTTACATCCGGAAATAAACTTCACGCTCATTTGAAACAAAATCATTATTCTAATAAAAACGTAACCAAACAAGCTTCTGGCATATTGAAAACTGATGTGCCATATTCAAACAGATTAAGCACAGCTTCACGTTCGCAAAAATTCCAATCTAAAGTTTCTACTTACGAGAACCAGATGGCTATACGACCTCTTACTGTTATTACATCAACCGCGCCAAAATCAGCTGCACAGCCAGGTGACGTGTTTCGAGGAAGGCGATTTGCCCAACTCAAGATAAGCCTTACAAGTCCACAAAATCAACAAATATCTGTTTGCTTGGATACGGGATGTACAATGTCGTTAATTGATCGTAAATTGCTTAATTGTCAAAGTCCAACAGCAAAAATTCAGCGAACGAAAGATCAAATAAAAGTTAGAGGACTAGGAAATAACGTATATGACGCATCCGAAATCACGGAAATTGATTTTTATATTCGACGCAAAGATAATTTTGTCGCCCACTTTCATCGGGAAATACATATTGTGGATAATCTTACGGCCAATGCATAAATTGGAATCGACATTGCAGTAACGGAAGGCTGGCTCATAGATCTTGATGCGCAAAAACTTACGATGCCAAAATGTCATGGGCTTTCCCTTAAAATCAGCACTGAAGGTCTTGACAAAATTGAACCTATTACCGTCTTCGCTAAAACTAAATCCATCATACAGCCCCAATGTCGAGCAATGATAGCAATATCAACCTATGAAGGTGAACAATTTCTGTTACCTCATCGGGATATGATTTTTGAGCCACTTACATTAAATGCGTTTACGACATTTCCTAGCCTAATAACAGAAGGATGTCAATTAATTATTGTTCAAAACGATTCAAATGTGCCTGTCACAATTACTAAACGCACTCGACTCGGAAATATTACAGATCCGGATCTTGATGAGGGACTGATCAAAGTAAACAAAATCAATGCATACCACCTTCTTGCGCAGCCACCTTTAGCAGACTTTAAAACAAGATTATTGTGTAAAGGAATGCTCTCCTCAGCGGCTACGTATACCGTATGTTGTGGTAAAAAAGCTTCTAATGATCTAGAAAGTGATCAGATAGACAATCGAAATGATACTACATGTTCAAATGATGTTACAATATTTAGAAATCAGTGCGAACAAAACCAATTAAAACCCCTGATTACAAATTATAAAGTATTATGGGAAGATCAAAAATGCTTCGCCAAAACGCCTGGCGGCGAGGAAATGACTATAAATCTAATTCCCGACTGGCAGTCTAAATACAAAGCAGGTCAAGCTAAAGTATATATCGCTGGATCAGAAGATCGTAAACTTATTGACGAAACTTTTAATGCTCTTCATAAACAAGGTCGTCTTAATTGGACTAAATCATCAACATCATTTTCTTTTCCATGTTTTGTTATTTGGAAATATATAACTAAAGAAAATGTTGTCCGTGAGAAGAAAGGTCGTGTCGTTATTGATATCCGAGCACTTAATCATATAACACTTCCTGATGCGTATCCAATTCCTACGCAAGCTGATATAATTTCTGCGGTGGCAAACTGCAGCTTTATCTCGACCGTTGATTGTGCATCGTTTTTTTACCAGTGGAAAGTAAAAGAAGAGCATAAACATAAATTTACGGTATCGTCACATCGTGGACAAGAGACATTTAATTGCGCTGTGATGGGATTTAGAAACTCCTCTGCTTATGTACAACGTATAATAGATACAATTCTTCGTGATGAGCGTAAATTCGCAAGGGCATACATTGACGACATAGTCATTTTTTCCCGTACTTTCGAACAACATCTAACTCATTTGCAATCGGTATTTCAAAAACTTAAAATTCACTTTATTCATCTTAGCCCTAAAAAGTGCTTCTTGTCATACCCGTCTGTCTCTCTCTTGGGCCAAAAAGTAGATGCACTAGGTTTATCATCTTCTGCTGATAAATTGAATGCAATAAAAAATCTTCGATTTCCATATACGCTTAAACAGCTAGAATGCTATCTAGGCCTTACAGGTTGATTACGACAATATATTCTAGGTTATGCACAACGTGCAGCTCCTCTTCAAGCACGAAAACCAAAGCTAAATGCGCAGCTCAAAGCATCAAACGTCACATCAAAGGGAAGAAGAAAAGAGGCAGCAAAAATAAAAATCCTGGACATCACGACAGAGGAGCACGAAGCGTTTGAATCACTTCAAAATGCATTTGAAAGTCCGGAAATACTGGTTCATTTTAATCCCGACCAAAGACTATACGCAAACTTAGATGCCTCCAAAAAAGGCATGGGAGCTATGGTTTGCCATTCATAAAAAGTTCCCCCAATGCAAAAATCAGTCAAACCCATCATGTTTTTATCACGGTGTCTCAAATCTGAAGAAATTAATTATTGGCCTACAGAATTAGAAGTCGCATGTTGTTGTTGGGTGGTATCAAAGATCCGGCATATGATAGAAACAGCTAAATTTGCAGCATTTATATACACAGACCATAGCGCAACGGTTCAAATTGTAACCCAAACATCAATGACTACTACTACTTCTCTTGTTCGGCTCAATCAGCGGCATCAGCGAAGTTCTCATTATCTATCCACTTTCAGATTAGATGTAAGACATAAACCAGGCAAACATAATGTTGTACCAGATGCATTATCAAGACTTGAACATGATATACTCAATGAGGACAAAGACTGGAAATACAACTTAGCAAAAAATAATAACAATAAATCAGAGGTTTTGACCAACGATAATATGTTTGCTTGGGCGTTTCCTACCTCNCAAAGACTGGAAATACAACTTAGTAAAAAATAATAACAATAAATCAGAGGTTTTGACCAACGATAATATGTTTGCTTGGGCGTTTCCTACCTCGATAGTTCAAATTAGCCATCAATTTTTAGAAATGCTAAAGACAGAATACCAAAATGATACTCGCTGCACAAGGCTTATAGCTCAAATCGAAGAAAATGAAGAGCTCGGTGAAGATAAAGCTGTTCTACCATTTCAATTAAGTAATGGAATTTTGTATGTAATTCCAGACAACCTTCATCAGGAACCTAGGCCGGTAATCCCGCGAGGAATGGAGAAGGAGACACTGCAAATTGTTCACGATCAGTTAGGACATCTCGAATTTGCAAGAACGCACGAAAGGTTGAATAAAAAATTCTTTATTTTTGATCTTGGAAAGCGTTTGCGCTTGTACCTAACGCATTGTAGAGAGTGTATGGTTAATGCAACTCGCAGACACCAACCATATAGATCGTTACAACCAATTTTAACACCGCCTAAATTGTTCCACACTATAAATATTAACTTCATCCTTGCTTTGCCAAAAACTGTGCCAGATAATTGGGATTGTGTACTTACAATTACTGAACGTCTTAGTAAAGCGATCTCAATGGTTCCTGGGAAAACAACACGGACAGCCTTACAATGGGGTAATGCATTGATCTCTTATTTTCTAATGATACTTTGGGGCCTTCCTCATGAAATCATCTCCGATAGAGATCCAAAGTTTTTATCACAGGTCTGGCAAGGAATGTTTGAGAATTTAAAACTTCTATTTTCAATTGCATGGCATCCACAAACAGACGGGGCGGCTGAGCGTACGAATCAGCAAGTAGAAATTACCTTTCGATACTTCATAGCAACGTTGCCAAATCCGGAATTATGGCCTACAATTAAAGATAAACTTTGCGCATCACTCTCAAATAGTACTTCGCGGGGAACTGGTAGAGCAGCTACAGAGGTCTTGTACGGTATTAGGATTCGTGAACCAGCGGATCTGCTGGCACATCAACTTGTAGAGGTGGGACTAGAGGGCCATACAACCAGAGCGGCGTCAGAACCCACCATCCATCATAATGATATACAGGACTTTCCAGTTGAGCCCCTGCCAGTAAATGATTATAGGCCAGCGTTATTTGAAGCTATTGACGCTATCAANCATCCATCATAATGATATACAGGACTTTCCAGTTGAGCCCCTGCCAGTAAATGATTATAGGCCAGCGTTGTTTGAAGCTATTGACGCTATCAAGTTTGCAGCAGCATTTATAAAGTATCAGTATGATAAAAGACATAGACCAATATTCTTCAGAACTAGGGACTTTGTATTACTTCGACTACATCGAGGATTCAATGTACCAGGAATCGCGGGAAATAAGAAGTTAACACAACAATACGCAGGTCCATTCAGAATCTTGGAAAAGATCGGTAGACTGGCATATAGGTTAGAATTACCACCATCTATGGCATCCATTCACCCTGTAATTAGTGTCGCACACTTAGAACCAGCACAGGATCCCACAAAAGATCCGTTTCATAGATCGTTCGCGCAAGGAATGGCATTACAACCTGTTCCGGAGCGTATATTACGACAACGCAAGCAAGCCCAACGCAATGGTGGAGAAATGATACAATACTTGCTAAGATTCACAGGACGACCAGTAGAATATGACAAATGGTTACTTGATCAAAACGTACCGCCACGATTGGTAGAAGAATTTAAACAAACTAGACAATTTGTTTAGAGAACGTCATACTGGGGCATGGCATTTTCTCTATTGACGGCAAATGTTAGGATTGGGCCTTAGGCCTCTTTTAGCGATTATGTAATTAAGGGGTATATAATCTTGTAGCCTTAGATTTCTATAGAGTATCATCCTACACCATTCTATAATATATTCATGTAACTAGACGTAGCCAACACTTAGGGTGGAAATATATCAGCCTTGTGAGTATACTCCTATCTGTTGTTATGGGCTATGCCCGTTGCTATGTGAATAGTTGTAGATGTCAGGAATTGTCACATGACAAATACACTAATGTAATGCCTCGGTACACACATCATATAAAGTGTGTATTTAATATAAGCAATAATAA
>QVIK01000326.1:0-55033 GCA_003957845.1 Oidium heveae
GGTCACTTCACTTGGGTGGTGAAGGCGGTGTGCCATAAGAAGCTTAGCGCACTGCGATTTAGTCCAAGTGAACTGCGATTTAGCAATTCCCATTATATATTTGAGGATAACTTCAGAATACTATCAGTTCAAGAGTGAAATGAGTAACTTTGATAAAGATAATTTTATTTAGGAAGAATCTAGTCCCTTCAGCTAAGCTTTTACCACGAGTCATATCTAAACTATTGAACAACAAAATTATAGCCGATTCATGTTGTGGTCGCTTAGTAGCATGTATCTAAAACAAGACTGTTACGGATTACATGAATATAAAACGTAAAAACCCAAAACAAGTTTGTTTTGGGTGGAACTAGGCAATGGCAGTAGCCTGGATGAACCAAACAATACTGCTAAACAAAAAAATGGAGATTCTCCACATCAAACAGTTGCGAATAAAAACTATTAACGTAAAATAGGAACAGAAGTTTGTCGGATTCTACTTCCTCTCAGCACCGACCATTTTACTCTACCAGCTTCTCATCCCCGATACCTCCAGCAGTTTATAATTTTAAAAAATATGAAATCAAAAGCCTATTTTGTTGCAACGAGAGAGCATTGATTTGTACCTCAACTTGCTCATTATGATAAAGATAGGGAGAAGAGTTGCATGACGAAGATAAGTTCATAATCGGACTATCGTCGATGAACAAGTCGATAGGCAGGGAACTTGACTTATATTCTATGAAAACTTCTGAAGTAATTGAAGAACTTTTGTCATTATATGGGTCTGAGATTACGACGAAAATTTAAACGCCTATTTTCAATCGCTCAATTTTAAAGCCAATCGAAACGAAAAAAAAACCGCTAGACTGTCTCAGAACTAATTACATGGTGATCATGTGGTAATTATCTCTCCTAAACGAAATCGACGTTTGCTATCTCAAGATCAACCCACAAAATGCATTCAGACGGGTAGCTTCCATCGGTTTAGTGTACAACCTCAGCCAACCTGAACTACACCTAAATCTGATAAATCTAGCATATAATTCTCGCTTCCGATGAGAGATAAAACTCAGGTAGGTCTATTTTAAGCCTCGATTTAACAAATCTAAATACTACTTGGCTTCTGTTGACACTGCTGGTTAGAAATGTAGTAGTTTTCATTTCTGAATTGTAATTATCGATTACCTAAAATCTAGTTTTTGAATGTAAAATTTAACTATGTTGCTTTTTTTGTCATACTTAGTATTTTTAAGGCTGTTAATAGACATAAATGCACTGTATGTACCTAAACTGCTACCGTTAAATGTTACAATAAGTTATGCACAGTTGCCATGGTGATAATTTTAGTGTCTTTCAAGCTTCATGGTCCAGCTATTTCCTAATCAGGCAATTTACCTAAATTTCTCGCTTAATATAAATATAGCTTCCTAATCAAGTTAGCTGTATGTGAGACTTAAGCAAATTCCTTCTTCTCCGTCTCCGTTGACCGCCTATTATTATTACCTAGTTAGGCAATTTTTGACCACCCTGCCGTTTGACCCCCAACTTCTTTCACAGACTCCTATATTCGTCTCATTGACTTCCCCATCACCTGGTCGAAGCTTGATCACATGGTCGTCTGCTTGATTACAAACTTTTAAATATACACGAATATCTGTTGAAAATTTTTTTTTAGACTATTTAACGTCTAAGTCCAAGTTTCACGTGATCGACACGCTAAACTCTTATCCTATCTAGGGACATATGACGCTAGAGCTGGAACAGAATTATTAGCTCTCTCATTCACTCATAGTGACAAATCTCCCCCCTCGTCCCCCAAACCACCCCTCACCCCTACACGCCTCCACCCTCAAAGGGCGAGGGAAGTCGCAGACAGAGACGCTACTGTCAACCACTTCCGCCGCAGATACCAGAAATCGTGAAGCTACACTCACGTTCCAAGCAATAGCATGCGCCCTTGATGACGCCTTAGACGAAAACATTATACTATTACCTCAACATCTTCAAAAACCTTTTAAAGATTTTATTGTAGATCTAAGCTCAGTAGCACAGAGACACTTCGAGTGTCATGTAAGAGGTACTCAAAAACCTTCCAAGATATTCTCCTCCGCAAACGCTACTCAAACTACTATNTATACTATTACCTCAACATCTTCAAAAACCTTTTAAAGATTTTATTGTAGATCTAAGCTCAGTAGCACAGAGAAACTTTGAGTGTCATGTAAGATGTACTCAAAAACCTTCCAAGATATTCTCCTCCGTAAACGCTACTCAAACTACAATCAGCAACCTTTCAAAGCAAAAGAATGTGATAGAAAATCAATCAAAACCTAATAAAACTTATGCTAGTGCTGTCATGACTCCTAGTATGAAACAGCATACTAAGCCGCAAGCGAAAACAGCAATAACTCATGCGCAAATGAAACCGAAAACACTGCCTGCAAGCAAATCAGAAGACAACCGTTTACTAGTTAGAATTAGTCCTGGACATCCAGCTCTAAGCTCCTCTCCATATGCCATAATGCTGGAACTTAATGCTTTCGTGGAAGAGAAGTTGGTCAAGGAGATACAAATTATCAAAACTGGATTCGCTATCTGCCCAGTATCTCTAGAGGCACAGGAAAAACTAGTCTCTCAAATGGGAGAAATTGAAGCCTCTCTATCCACTAGAGGTCAATGCAAAGTTGAGAAACCTGGTCAACACGTTGCTTACCGATTGTCTTGCGTACCCCGCAAATACACTATCCTTTCTGGGAATTCTTTAGAAACGAAAGAAATCACTGCAACAGTGGTATCAGAAGCTCTAACTGGTCTAACTAATGCTCCCCCAATAAATGTCCTAGAGTCTCGGGGCTCCGCGAATACTGAATATATTTCTCCCATGAAAAGCTGGATTTTCATTTACCCTAAAGGCTCAACTTTATCTAGAGTCCTCCCACTATTTGGAGCCCGTGTTCCAGCCAAAATATTGCCCCAAAGATTTAGAACACCTCAGTGTGGCAAATTTTTTGGTTGGCACAATGAACGAGCATGCTCTCGTTTTCCTAGATGTAGAATTTTTGCATCAATAAATCATTTTGAAAGTGGACATACGTCTTGCGATCCTAGTAGGGATCATGTCTACCCTCCAAAATGTGCAAACTGCCATGGTCCTCATACATCTAACTCGCTCGAATGCCTCATTCGGCCAAACAAAAATAATAAGCTTCCTTCAAAACTGCAAATTTCCGAGTTCAGGAAAGCTGCAGCCGCAGTAAGACTCCGCTTGAGGGCAGCCTGTTGTGAAAATATCGAGAGTCATGCTATGACAACTACTGAAGATATTAATGACCTGTTCTCCGAATGTCCCTCAACTTCGGGTGGGAAATTTACAGCCTTAGCTCCAGATAGCCTCCATGCTAAGTCAACTTTAATGAATGAGGACTAAAATATCACAAATTAGAATTATCTCAGTTAATGTTGGTCGTTCTTCTGTACACCAAATTGCTCTTCAAATTGCGCACACTACAAATATAGATCTCTTGCTAGTACAAGAACCATACATCTCCAAATCTACTGAACGGAGAATTACATGTAACCATCCTTCTTTTGAATGCTTCACTCCACTTGATGACTGGTCCATTCGACCTCGGGTCCTAACTTATACAAGAAAAAATAATAATCTAACTTTCACTCAACACCGTCCCAACCATACCTCAGAGTATGGGATGGGAGATATTTTGTTTCTTACTATTCAGGGCCCTAATAGATACCCAATAGAGATAGTTAATATTTATAATGCCCCTCCTGAAGCTATTAATTCTGGCGCTGGAGTTTCTTTTCTTCTCTCACTAACAGATAATAACTTCCCCTCTAAAACGATCCTGGCAGGAGACCTCAATCTCCATCATCCAAACTGGAACCCGTCTTACCAGGGCTCGCCCTCAACACAGTCAGAAGATTTTATTCAATGGCTTGAAATAATGAACTTTTCCTCCTATCTGAAGTTGACGTACCCACTCATGATCTTGGAAACGCCTTAGATCTTTGTTTTGCTTCGAGTGCTTTAATAGTAGAAGACGCTACCCCAGCAGTGCAGCTAGATCTAGATGTCAGTTCAGATCATCGCCCCTTACTTATCAGTTTACCCTACCAAATGACAAGGAATTCGTCTTCTACAAAACTTCGATTCTCAACCATTCAACAAGATATATTTCTCTCATTACTCAAAACTCAAGTGACCCCGCTGACTCTGCTTGCTGAGAAACCAGATATAACTCTGGACAAAAAAGCAGAGAAGCTCACTCAAATTCTTCTTAGTTGATTTGCAGGGTCAGCAAAACGATCATTTCCCCACAATAAGGGACAACCATGGTGGAATCAAGAATGTAGAGAAGCAAGGAAAAGATATAAAGAAAAAGTAAGAGATGGTGATTTTTCACGAGATCACAGAAAAGCTTTTCGCAAAGTTGTTAAACGGGCTAAAATACTCTTTTTACCAAAAAATAACCGAACAGGCAGCTAACGCCAGAGATGTATTTAAGATAACAAAATGGCATAAATCAAAAGGGATATACAGAACCCTCCCTCTTTTAGATCCACTTTCCCCAAATTCCCTACCAGTACAATCTACCGAGGATAAGAGGGATGTACTAGCAAGAAATCTTCTCAGCAATAAATCGGAAGCAGAAGATATATCATTGTCTACTCCCGCTATCCCTACAACTTCCCTTCCTTTTCCAAACCTTACCAGCTCAGAGGTTTCGAAAGCTATCCTTAGAGCTAGTAATACTACCCCTGGAAAAGATCAAATACCCTCTGGAGTCTTGCGCCTGGCTTGGCCACTTATCTCCGAAATAGTAATTGACTTATTCCAAGCGTGTATAGACATCGGCTATCACCCAAAATGCTTCTGAACTGCTATTATCGCTATAATTGCAAAACCAAATAAATTAGATATGTCTAGTCCTAGCTCATATAGGCCTATCGCACTTCTATCTGTTCTTGGTAAGGGACTGGAAATACTAGTGGCAAAACGATTTTCATGGGTCGCTATCAAATATAAAGTATTAGCTCGACAATAATTTGGAGCATTACCGCTACGCTCTAGTGTGAATTTAACTACTTCACTTACTCATGATATTGAGCCTGCACTAGCTAAGGGTATGACTGCCACAGTTGCGACACTTGATATAAAGGGTGCGTTTGATGCTGTGCTCCCAGGTAGACTCGTCAGACGTCTTAGGGAACAGGGCTGGCCAGCAATGCTCTGTGATTGGGTCTCTTCTTTTGCTGCTAAACGAAGATTATGTATTTGAATTGACAGAAAAATTGGGGAGCCAAGGGAAGTTGATTGTGGACTTCCGCAGGGGTCACCTGTGTCACCGATACTATTTATGTTGTATATTTCCCCTTTATTTAAGCTAAAAGGCTTGGAATCAGCTTTCGGATATGCAGATGACATTGCAATCCCTATGATCTCCTCTGACCTAGACGAAAATACAGAAAAAATTAGGATTGCAGTAAATCAAGCGTTATCCTTGGGAGAAGCAGAAGGCGTGACTTTTGACCCGGGTAAATCTGAGCTACAACATTTTTCTCGTAAGCACAGAGACAAGGAAAGAAGCCCTATAGTAAATACAAATAGATTCACAATATTTGAAATTACACAGAAACCGTACTTGAAATAGTTAGGAGTGCACTTTGATAAAAAGCTCACATTTAAATACCATGTGTAAATACTAACAGCAAAAGCACTCAGAGTGGCAAATGCCCTCCGTTGCTTGGGCAATACTCTAAGAGGAGTCTCTCCCAAACTATCTAGACAAGCAGCGATTGCGTGTGTTCTACCCATTGCTCATTTTGGTGCCCAGACCTGGTGACCTGGGAAATATAGAAATAAAGGAAACAAAATAATATGTAATAGAGTAGGTTTACACATTTCAAACATACAAAAAGTACACTTCGCTACAGCAAGAGCAATTCTTCCAGTATACCGTACCACGCCTACCGCATCTCTACTAAGAGAGTCCGGACTATTACCCGCTGAGATTACTCTCGATAATATAACACAAAAAGCAGCGATACGTATATGTAGATTCGATCCTCGCCCCCCCTGCGTCTGCGTAGAGAAAAGTTACTTTTAAAACCTGTCTAATTACGATTCGCTAGGTCATGCAAAAATATTCCTATATCAGAAAACTTCGACCCTTTGATAAAACCTCCATGGGAGATTGAGGAGGATAAGGTAGACTCTTTCAGGCGTATTGGTAGCCCTACAGGCCCAACAGAAATGAGGGCCATTAATTTCCGGAATTTTCTTGGAACAATACCTAGAGAAGATCTATTAATATACTCAGACGAATCAAAACTTCCAGATGGAAACTCAGGTTGTGGATTTGTTGTCTTCCAATTTGGGCTCCGAGTATGTTTAGGAGCGACTTCTCTTGGGAGATACAAAGATTCATATGATGTCGAGGCTCATGGTGCTTTACAAAGACTACATGCAACAATGTTATTACCTTCTGCACGTTTTTCAAATGATGCTTGGGTTTTTCCAGATAACTTAGACGTTGCAAGAAAATTGCTGACAACAACATCGAAAACGTCTCAATCCACATTCATGGACTTCGCTAAGGAAGCAAATAAATGGAGAATCAGATCGCGCCTTCCACATACCCGGGAGGGATATATCAGAAAACACTGGGTCCCTGGACATGTAGGAATTGAAGGGAATGAACTCGCTGATATTGAAGCTAAGAAAGGAGCGGCTATGCCTCACTTAACTTCTTCTAAGTACTCTGTTGCAGCACTAGTGCAATGGCACTCCATTCAACAAAGGTAAACAAGAATTAATTGGCGGAACAACAATATTCCAAAAAATTATGCGGAGCTAGAAATTAAAACTGCCCCCAACTTCCCAAAGGAGCTTCTGCTAAGCCGGAAAGCTTTGGGGCAATTAATAGCTGCCAGGACTGGCCATGGAGACTTTTCAACTTATCACACTCGCTTCAAGCATAATGAAGCAAAATTGAACTGCCGTTGTGGGTTACCCAAATCTCCTAAGCATTTTCTCTTTTGCCGTATCCTACATCGACGCGATGGTCGTCCCCCAGGATCTATTTATCAACTCATCCCCATACTTCTCGGTACTCCAGAAGGAGCTAAAGTCCTAGGTGAATGGTTGGAAAGATCTCGATTTTTTGAAGAAATTTGTCCTCGGTGACATATGAGCTTTATATATTTTATTTTATATATTTTATTTTATATATTTTATTTTATATATTTTATTTTATATATTTTATTTTATATATTTTATTTTATATATTTTATTTTATATATTTTATTTTATATATTTTATTTTATATATTTTATTTTATATATTTTATTTTATATATTTTATTTTATATATTTTATTTTATATATTTTATTTTATATATTTTATTTTATATATTTTATTTTATATATTTTATTTTATATATTTTATTTTATATATTTTATTTTATATATTTTATTTTATATATTTTATTTTATATATTTTATTTTATATATTTTATTTTATATATTTTATTTTATATATTTTATTTTATATATTTTATTTTATATATTTTATTTTATATATTTTATTTTATATATTTTATTTTATATATTTTATTTTATATATTTTATTTTATATATTTTATTTTATATATTTTATTTTATATATTTTATTTTATATATTTTATTTTATATATTTTATTTTATATATTTTATTTTATATATTTTATTTTATATATTTTATTTTATATATTTTATTTTATATATTTTATTTTATATATTTTATTTTATATATTTNGACGCTAGAGCCGGAGCTCTATAGCGATAAGCTTATCCAAGTAAATTCTTACATGTTGTGAGGCGTTGTATGAAACAGCCAGCACCTGATAAAAATTAAAGAAAGGCCAATAACCACTGTCAGTGGATGTCCTCAAAAATTTTTAGAGGATTATCCCAAGTGTTAGATAGAAAAACATAACACAATGACCAATTAACACGTAAAATGAAACAGAACTATACTCTTATCGATTACAAATTTTTACGAAAAAATCGGCTTTTTCAAGCCATTCGAAAGCCTTGATCAGTTGAAAAAGTCAACCAGTAAACTTATGACATAATATCTATGGGAATGTAAGTCACGTGTACGCGCGACTGTAGATTAGCGTCGCGTTATGGAGTTAAATAGTAAGACGTATGCAGAGCTAAATTGCGATTGTGGATCTGATATTACTTTAGTATCTTTACTCCTTTTATATCTCCCTTCTTTTCTTCAACTATCTCATTTGGTTCCCTGTATACCAGGTCAATAAGTAATTTTAAAGTTAAACTGGGAGAGAAACTAATTCCATCCTGCCTGTCTTCGCTTAAGCTCTTTCGTCATAAAATATTCTAGATCTTTGTGGTCTGAGAGAACCTTGATGGGTTTCTCTCCTTCCGCTGTCGTAAGTTCTGGTCTCTAGTTTTCAAAAGCTCGGACAATAGCTAGTAGCCCTTTATCGTAAATATCGTAGTTACCTTCTTGTGGTGACATTTTGTTGGATAAGTAGGCTATTAGACTCAAGACTCCATCGTTTAATTGAGACAATTTCTCGTTAGAATCTAATAAGAATCTAATTTATAGCAACAATTGACTAGTTGATTATATGGTTCATCTGTTCTCATGAAAACTTTGTCCGCAAAACGCTTGAGTAAGCGTTTTGTGAGTTCATCGACTTCATGTTCATCCAAGAGTTTGAGGCGGTTAATTTGTACCCGAAGCTTTAGGTAGAGCTCAGCGAAGGATTCGCCATTGCCCATTTTAAGTTGTGCGAGTTCTGCGCGGACCGTAAGATATTTTTCGATATGAAATTAGGCACGATTCAGTTGCTTCATGGCATATTCAAATGTCAAGTTAGGGTTCAACGCTCGAGCTAGAGGACCAAATTCATCTTCAGTCAGATCATATGTAGATCCAGTGAGGTGCTGCTTAAGAGAATTTAGCTTACGGTCTTCTCGGTCTCCAAAATACTCCGGCGCTGCGTCAATCTGACCAATCAGCTTGCCTGTCCCATTCTTCATATTTCTCGCGTGTGCCATTAAAGGAATCACTTTTATTGGGTCTGATGTGAGATATTTAGTATTTCTAGAGCTAGTTCTAGGGAAGGACACGCGTTTTGAAGTCAATTGTCGAAATAATTCTTCGTCGCTGTCTAGGTCTGAACTAGTTTTATCTTCGACAGGTGCTTTGGCGGAAAGTTCCTTAACTTTTTATTGTAGTTTTAAATTTTCATCTTTAAGCTTATCAATTTCTTTTTGATTGTAGAGTATCTCTTGACGATAGCAGTCTCGCTAGTCCTTGGATCGATCTATCAGGTACTGGTATTTCTCCTCTCAATCCCTGGACATCTCCTCGCTGGCATTGACTCCTTGATCACACTAAAGAGTCAGAGAATGCAGATAGGCAACGAATTGAAACCAAGTTTTCGGATTACTTTACACGCATTATAGCCACTCATTAAATCATAAAAATGCAAATTTTTCATTTGGATCTTGGGGTTGTTTCGAAGAAACCAACCACCAAACTCGATTATATGAAGAGTTTCTGCTATAGCTTCGTGCTCTTTTTGCTATTAAATATCACTAGGATATCTTACTCTTTTAAGGTTATCGGCTTGATCGTTTCGACATTCTTGACGGGTTTTAAGATTAGCACGAAATTCATTCAACTATTGATTTGCCATAGTGGTAATCCCTTCAAGATGTCGGATCCAGACCTGCTCTTGATCCTCCTCAGGCAATTTAGTCAAAAGGCGGCCTTTCAAGTTGTCGCGCAGATTTGCCGGCATTTTAATTCAAATACTTTCGAGTGGATTCGGCTTGTGGGTTCTATGACAATAGTCGGCTGCTTCAGGAGATCACAAGTTTGATATAACCTTGCGTCACGCTTGGTGCTTATGATAGATAAATTTATAGAGTTTTAATGTCCAAGACTTCAATTATACAGACAAGAGGTTGGCCACGTTCCTAGAGGAAGCTGTGGGAACGCGTATTATATACTTATTTACATCATCTATTTTTTGCTGGTCCATGTGTCATTAGCAACCGTTACTGCTGATGGCCTCGAAGACATAACACCAGTCTTTAATAAAGCGGTCTACCTGTTCGTTTTCAGTCAACAATTCTGAGGCACACGCTCTCAAATCCATAATAATAAGTAATAGATATAAGAGTATGGGAGATCGGGGAAAAAAAACTTTGTATTGAATTGATAAGGGTTAAATTAAGTCTTGAGCTTATTTTTAAGAGTTTTGTTGGAAGTAAAACATCCGGACTTGTTCAGTGACTTATTTGTTTATTGTTTGCATTTTTATGCAAAGAATAAAAAAACTTGTGTAAATAGTTGCTAACAAGAGACGAGCATTTAGTCAGACTCTGACCGGATGATGGGGGTGTCAATAAGAGGAATATAGGGGTCAGTAAAAGAGATTGGGGATCAAAAGGCATGATGATCAAAAATTGTAAAAATAGGTAGTCAAAGGAGAAAAATGAGGGTCAAAAGATCGGTTCCCTTCTTTTTGGATGATGTTCTTCAAACGTTTGAGATCTATGGCTAATGAGTTTTGAATCCATCCCCATAGACATGAACGGGCTCTGTGAATATAATTAACCTTCTCCCTTGTACTTTTTTGTAATAAAATAAGTGTATTGACAGTTATATATTAAGGGGCCCTATATTAATTACCTAACACTTTATTCGGTAAGACGCTAAGAGCGGAGTAACCTAGTAAGTGCACTAAAACAGCGATGTGAATGTAAGAAATAAGGCAACAATCCAAATCCAAGTTTGAGGTCGCGCGTACTCAAAATATCAATCACGTGTTCTTGTCATCAAATCTTAACGCGAGGTTTCCAAAACCGAGTCTTGCACGCATCAAAAAAAGCCAACCGTCTATGAGGGAACACTCATCGTGCTGACTGAGAAAATAATAACCAGTATATATATATATATAAACATCAATATTTCCCTTAGATCAAGAGTTGATGAAGTGATTCCGTTGAATGATCTATTGTTCCTAGTATTTATTATATCCGGTGCATAAACTGATATAACAACGCTTCGTGGAATCTCTATCTCTACTTCTTACCGATGTGTGTATTATGAATGGAGCGTTGGGTTCAACTCGTGTTTAAAGTTTCTTCAATCTATTAGGTCCAAAGTACGGTTAAACTTACAGTATCATTTTAAGGTTGTTTTACATGCCTAACGACTAGTTTTCCTTTCGAATGGCAAGCTCTTCCTTGAAAAACCATACTCAGACCATCCACCATCTCAAATTCTGCAAAATCAGTTTTCTTTTTTCATGATTTGAAAAAAGTTATCTATAATAGGTCGTCTAAATGGCGTCAGACTTTAATATGGGCGACCCTTGGAATTGGAGCGTTGACAGAGTAGTGCAGGAACTCTGTACAAGCAACCGTACTTGGCAACCTCAATCTCCGGCTATGCCATTAATATCTAATCCTGAATCTCTAGAGACGATTCTTAGAGACCAAGAAGTAACTGGAAGTGTTCTTCTTAAGGAAATTGATATGGGTGTCTTGAAGGATGACTTTGGTATCAAGGCTCTCGGTCGCAGGTCATTTATAATGTCAGCTATTGATCAGCTCAGAACTAAGAGTCTTATTTATAGTTCTTGCATGAACGAGTCTGCACCAAATATTTTAAATTCAGAGCTTGGTAGAGGCTTACAACAAGTGCTATCTCAAATTCAACAGAAAAACTCTGCAAAATCATCATCGCTCTTTTCACAGCCTATACAGCACATACTACAGACTGATCAAGTCAATGAATTGTCTCCGAGAGCTGATGGCCAGCCTTTAGACTCAATTATCACTCTCGAACAAGAAGAGAAAGAAGATATAGAAATTAACTTAACCACCAAAATAAGAGATGATAGTACTGCGCAGAAACGGGTAAAACTGACTTCTCCGTTGATCTCTCAAAATGAAGCTACGGTGGTAGAGAAAACATGCCAAAATGAAGATTCAATTGCTCCTAACACCTGTTTAACGTCATCTATAACTAGCCCTAGCCCGCCTTGTAACCTGCCCATTGAAGAGGTATTAGAGAAATGTGGGATGAAGAGAAAACGTATTGCGCCGACATTGGTCTCATCTATTACTAGCGCCGTTGTCTCCCAACAAGACACTTCTATTCAAAACCCTCAATCTGAGGGTAAACAAAATGTGACTGATGTCACACCTTTAATTCAACATGGCTCATCTCCTGAACCCCTTTTAGAGCCAGGTGTTGTATTTAAAGATCCTGATGGCCGGAGAAGGATTATACCTATTCTTCAAACTGGATCTAGTTCAGTCAAAACTGATACTAAAAAATCGATACTGGAGAGAGATAAGTCTGAAATCAATCAGATTCTTCCCCTTGGCCAAACCTTAAACAATATTGAAAATTCTGCAATAAAGTCACTCAATTCAGGCATCTTTTTAGGAAAAAAGAAAATTAACGTGGATAATATTTTTTATGATGGAACCCCTGTCGGTAGTGAGATTAAAGATTTAGATGATCCAACTCAATTTTATTCAGGATATAAGATTACAACAAAAGGTCGTCGTCTTTATGTTCATGGACGCCTTAAATATTTCCTTCGCTCGCAGCATCAAGAAATTATGTCTGAGGGAAAGAAGTGTTTCATTAAAATTCCATATCCTAGAAGCCTAGTTCCTAGGTTTAAAGACCAATCCTTTAGTTTATATCGCCTCACTATAGATGGTAAAGTAATAGTTCGACGAGAGGTCAAAGTTGAAGCATCAACTCATAATATTCAATTATTAGGTAGCGAACGTCTAGCATCTTTTAACTCATTAAATCAGAATTTACTTAGCCAGATTGGTACAGGAACAGAGCTGGATTACAACTCGCTAGAAAAATACAAGTTTCTTAAAGGTGGTGATGAAGTATTGCCACTTTATGGCGAGTCCGATGAAGATAACGAATTTGATGAGGCTACATGGAAAGAAATTGAAGCAGAGTACGGTGAACATGAGCGACCAAAACAAAGTCTTAGAAAGCCACCCTTAAGTAAAGTTGAAGTAGAGCAAGCGATTGCTTCTGGCATTGCGGATATTGTGAACTCTTGGAATATCAAAAATGTAGCTAAGAGAGATCGGAAAGCTTGGCGGCTTTGGTATCAGTCACGGCGTTCGAAAACAAAGCATGAACAAATTGCCGCAGCCAATATAGATCTCAACCATGCTAACCAGTACTTAGAAAAGGTAAAAGAAAAAATTCTTGCAGAAATTTGGACAAGTAAGCTGCAAGTGAGAAGGCAGTTAGGTAGCATGGAAGCTAGTATTACTAGTCGAGAAGAGTTGAAGTGGAAAATTGATGTTCTCAAACAGAGAACACAGCCATATAAGCCACCTCCGGCATCTCCAAAATCTAAGGCCAGAAAAGCTGTGATGAAAAAGGCCATCGTTATTGATGATATTGAGGGCGAAAGTATTTCTACTAGTGAAATAGAGACTTCTGATGATGATGATGATGACTTTGATGACTTTATCGATGATGAGGATGATGAGACAGTTACGACAGGAGCACATTTACACGAACTTAACTTTGCTGATTCAGAAAATGACGAAGTTATATTATCAGATAGCAGCGCACTAGATGAGCCAATTTTTTCACCAGTTACACTTTCTCAGAACAAGAATATACCCCCAGAATCATCTCAAGGAAAATCGAGTAGAAACTCTTCTCTTAATGAAAGTCATCTTCAAAGACTTGAAAATCCTAAAGAATCGAGTGAGATTGTCGTCATGTCGTCTATGAATTCAGTCAAGAACGATGCATCTAAACTAAAATATTGTGAACCTGATACTCCAACTTCTCATAATTCACACAAAAGTGAAATTATTGATCTCACTTCGGGTGGTATCTCTGATGATAATGAGCATATCAAGGCCCACGACTTTTCTACACCATCTAATTCCAACGAAGTTTCTTTTATCGATATCACCGTTAGCTCTGAAGATGAAAGTTTATCCAAATGCAGATCTCAGTCTTCAAAGCCCCTCAAATCTGTTAAAAAAAAACGCGAAAAAACACCAATCGAATCAAATGATAGCCCTAATCCTAATCATCCGAAAAGATTCTCCAGCCATAATCAAAGGAGAACATCTGAGCAAAGTGACGATGGAATACCTACCTCTGATAAAATACCACCACTCAGAAACCCTGAAGCTATAGCAAGATACTCATATGACGTTTGGCAAAAGCTTAATGATAAAGAACGTCTCTTAACCAAATTTTTCTTTCAGTTAAATCTTACCTTACGCCTTGAGATTTTACGGGAATTTTCCAACTCCTCACCTGAACAACTTTGGATAGAGATTCGAAGAATAATTCGCGCAAAACAATTAAAAGATATCGACATCAGTCAATCAGACGACACAAGAACTAAAATTCTCGTCCGCATAATAGGTATCTTTGAGATGTACGTTGACTGCAGATTTTATTCATTTAAATCCAAGTTGGAAGAAAAACAGCTTAAAAAATTTCGCATGACCAGGCTCAAAGATTTCAACTTATTCTATAACGTCTGTCTTCGAATTTCTCATTTTATTAAACTACACTGTAGAGCAAATCAAGTAGCCAAGTTTAGATCTTCAAAATCGACCATTTCTAATGTACAAGAAGATCAAAATTTTCTATGTTCTTCACCCACCGATCGCCAATTTCGCCCGAAAGCTACTAGTATTGTCGATGGTGAATCATCATCAAACGAAACTCGACGTTTGAAAAGAAAAAAGCCCGTACATGAAAACAAAGAGGCACGAGATATGAGAGAACAAGATCTTCGTCGCTTGGCGCAACAAAACGAAAGAAGAAAGAAGTTACATGCTACCCTAGTTGAAGCAAATGATGACCAAGCAATTGTTCGTAGCCAGCTTATTATTAATGATGCTGCTGCTGAAGACCAGAAATACATTTATGTTAACAATCACATTGCTAAACGAATAAAGAAGCATCAAGTTGAGGGGGTTCGATTTCTATGGAATCAGATTGTTGCAATCACAGATGAAAAATCAATGCAGGGCTGCTTACTTGCACATACTATGGGGCTCGGTAAGACAATGCAAACGTATGTTTATTTCGACTTAGAGCCTATATAAGATATATATATTAATGATAGCAGAATAACTTTACTTGTAGCAATTGCTGAAGCTTCTCGCTCCAATGATCCTTCTGTTTCCTCTCAAATCCCAGAGAGTCTGAGGATATCCCGAACTCTAATTTTATGTCCCCCTTCTCTGGTAAATAATTGGATGGATGAACTTTTAGTTTGGGTACCCGATAGTATACTGGGCGAGCTAAGAAAAGTCGACTCATCCATAAAATTTCTACCGCAACGATTACAAACAATTATTGACTGGAACGAAGATGGTGGTGTTCTAGTTATTGGCTATGAAATGTTTCGTGATCTTGTTAATTATAAAAGTAAAAATATTAGCGACGCTGAGCATGAGCTAGTCTCGAAGATTTTACTAGAAAGCCCTAACATTATTATTGCTGATGAAGCACATCGAATGAAAAATAGGAAAGCTGCAATTACAATAGCTGCCTCCAAGTTTCGTTCCAAAAGCCGTATCGCACTCACTGGCTCCCCTCTCGCAAATAACGTTGAGGAATACCATACAATGATTGAATGGGTTGCTCCTAACTACCTTGGTACTTTCTACGATGAGTTTATTGTATAAAATAGCTATTAATTAAATTCATAGGACCCATCGTCGAATTCCGAGCCAAATATGTCGCGCCAATCCAAGCAGGGAATTATCAGAATAGCACAGCTTACGAACGTCGTAAAAGCCTCAAGATGCTTGGTGTTCTATCTGCTGATCTTGCACCAAAAGTTCATCGAGCTGATATGTCCGTTATGAAAAATGATTTACCACCGAAAAAAGAATTTGTTATAACTGTGCCATTAACAGAAGTACAAAAAGAGGCCTATACAATTTTTGTTAGATCTATGATGGCTGGAAATAATTACACAACAACTAAATTAGGTGAAGTTACATCTACCACCGTATGGCATTGGTTAGCAGTACTATCACTACTTTGTAATCACCCTGAATGTTTCAGACAAAAGCTTCTTAAAAGGAAGGAAGAGGCTCGGATTGAAGCTTCCGTACCTGTAGATTTAGAAGACACTGATAATGAAGAAACCGCCGTGGACTTAAACGCTCCAGTGTGGAAAGTTGGTGTTTCTCAAGAACTAATAGATGCGGAGTGTAAAATGTTTGCGGCTAAAAAATCATTAGATTCAATTCATATGTCAAATAAAGTACTACATCTTTGTCAAATTCTAGATGCCTGCAAAAGTATCGGGGACAAAGCTTTAGTATTTTCTCAATCTATCCCAACACTCGATTTCCTAGAGGATGTCTTTAAAAGAAAGAATAGAAACTATGCACGGCTTGATGGGTCTACAGCCATGACTAAAAGACAAGTTCAAACTAAAGACTTCAACAATGGTGACACTGATATATATCTTATCTCTACAACAGCCGGAGGGCTAGGCTTAAATTTACAAGGTGCAAATCGGGTCATTATTTTTGACTTTAAATTTAATCCAATAATGGAGGAGCAAGCAGTTGGACGTGCATACCGGATTGGACAAAAGAAACCTACGTTTATCTATCGATTCATCGCTGGAGGTACATTTGAAGATAGTGTACATAATAGAACGGTATTTTAAACCATGATTATTCAATGAAAGTTGCTAATATTACCTAGGTATTCAAAACTCAACTCGCTTCAAGAGTTGTTGATAAGAAAAACCCTATCGCTTGGGCAAACAAAAAGGCATCCGAATTTCTATTTGAACCAAAAGAGGTGCCTCAAAAAGATCTATCGGAATTTGAAGGGATGGATCCATGTGTTCTTGACCGTCTATTACAAAATCAGAAACGAAAGGATCAGCGAGGTGTTCCCCGAACTATCTGCAGTATTGTTCAAACTGATACATTTGCCGTTGACGATGATGACAAACTCACACCAGATGAAGAAAAAGAAGTTCAATCGGAATTAGAGAAAACAAGGTTATTTCGTGCGAATCCTCATGCATTTCTTTTACAGCAGGCTGCTGAACAGCAATATTTACGTCAACAATTTCTGCAACAAAATCCAATGCCTTCTATGGCAAATACCCCTCATAACGATTTTAATATAGACCAAAATTCCTTATTAAAGAGAAATGATTCCAATTTATCTTCGGAACCTTTAGAAACACGCATCGTATCTAGTATAGAAGTTCAAAATTCATACCCAAACTCTAGTCTTTTAGATAAATCATTTTCTAATCCTACTAATAAATACGACCCTATTAGTCAAAATAAGACCAGCATCTCAAGGCCTATTATAACAAAAGCTTGCTCGCCTGTCGCAGGGGCTAATACTAAGGTTGCAACGTCAGAACCAGAAAGACCTATTACTGTACCCACTAAAAAGAATGAGACGCAAGATTCTCAGAAACCCTTAGTATTAGAAAAACCAAAAAATTCAAGTTTATCGGCCCCTAATAATTCAGAAGTGATTCAACTCGATGATGAAGATAGAGAAATTCGAAAAAATAGATTTCAGGAGACACTTTCAAAAAATGATGATGATCTGCCGAAGCCTGAGGAGCTCGAACCCAAGGTTAGTCTAATTTAAAATCCCGCTTTCGAAATATACAATGACCAAATCTTAATCTAGTGTCCCAAAAAACCTACCGAAGAATGGGATGTTTCAAAAAGATACCGGGAAAGTCGAGGAAGCAATCTTCCAGATTATGGTCCCATAGCACCTCCAATGCTTTCCAACACAACTTCCGGAAATTATGTACCAAAGGTAAGTAATTTTCATTTTTCATTACTTTATTAGAATTTCTCTCAATTAAGCTGGATAAATACTATTTCCTTGTTGACTTCAGGTGAATCAATTCGTTACTTCATGTTAATGTTTAGTAATTAAGTAATAATAATACCAAATAATTTCAAAAATTAACTCAAATAGAGTATTCATCTTGTCGAGTGGCTTTAGCAATACTTATCACAATTGATGTATTACTCCATTCCAAATTTCTGAATATTGTATCATATTTAATCTTTTAAAAATTCAAACATTTTCACAAGTAGCCCGTTTTTTCCTCTTTTTTAACACATCAAATTCTAGGCCCCATGTCACGATTTAATCAACAAACAACATCCAAAAACAGCATCACACTCGAGTTCGAATCATGGAATATATCCAAGTCCAAATCTAAATAGAACTACCTCACAGCCTTATCCGAAAAAAGATGGAGAAAATGCTGAAAAGTTTCATGAAAAGAGACAAATATTAGGGAAAGATGTTCTTGATCCGCAACTGAATACAGAATCGAAGACTCAGCATAGCACTAGAAATCGTAGCCCTAGTAGAGTAACTTCAAATCCTTATCGAAAGTCCTCAGTTTTTCCAGCTCCTAACCGGCCGGCTTCTCCACCTTCACATCGACGCTCTTCACAACCTTCCTATAGACGGACTTCACCACTTCCGTATAGGAGATCTCCTCCATCATCTTTTATTCCAACTGGCCCTAGAATATCTACTCCTCGTTATGGCTCTTCATGGCAAGGCAATGATGACTGGTCAAGAACATATCAAAGTTATCGTCCATCAGATCGACACTCACCCTATAATGACTACCATCGGTAATATCTCATCATTCTTATACCACATAAGTTTTATATGCCCTAGCTTATGTTGATTTGAATGTCAAAAATTCAGTATGCTGTTTTTTATTAACTCAGGCTTCCATTTGAATCTCGATTAATTGTTTTTTGTTTGGGTCCAAAATTAAAAAGCTAATAGATAGGGAGTTTAGGCCTAAGATACCATGAGCAAAGAGGCGGTTTTTTTACTAAATAGGAATGAAGATAACTTTTAATGAATAATTACAAATTATGATTTTTAATATGTATCTAGGGAAACGTTAAATTCTTACCTACCTACCTCCTAATTTCCTTACACCCCTGCTCTTTTCACCGCCCTCCCCTGTAGTTACTAGGGCCCCAGCAAACATTGTTCCAAACTCAACAAAATCTAGCAACTCAATTTCGAAAAAAGTTTTGACTCACGTGCTTAAAAGTTTATTCGGTAAGTTATAATCGTATTATCATCTTCTCCACGTTAATTTTCCAATAAATAATTGTTTTATTCTCAAAATCTCCGACTTAAATTCCAGTAAAGGTCCTATTTATACTCAGTGTATGATACTGTTAACATGAAAATTACCTTCACATAATCATAATTTTCTTCAAAATGTTAAAATCAATTAAATGTTTTCCAAATACGTATCTTTTTCTTAAATATGTGACCCTAATTCGAAACATAACAGTTGAACATAGCTACTTACCTCTACTATTGTTTTAATGACAATGTGAATTCAATCATCTAAGAATTTCTAGCAGGACAAAAAATCAATCAGTTATTTCTATTACGACTCGACAAGCTTCATTATGGGTTTCTTTTGCTTTGCTCACTTTAATCGTGGGAGTAGAAGAAATACACATCCAGGCGCACGTTATTGTGTAAATGAGAGGCACAATGATTCCAGGCTCGACAAGTTTATTCTCACACTCTCGTTAAAGTATTGGTATGCATTAGCTTTGCCACCTCCAAATAAATCTACGCTGCCTTCTGTGTTAGAAAAGGGGAATATAACTCCTCCAACGGGTAACTTTACAGTTACCTCCCCTTTTCTTTACAATTACCACCCCACGTGATATTTCATAGATTCCCATTCTTTTTACGTCATAGACTCACGTAATGCCTTTGCATAATGTCGTTGCCATAGATACCATATTCTTGTTATTGTAAATAAATTCGGCCTCATCTACCATTATCAGTTGAAATCGCACTTTTAAAACTACACTGGAAGCTTTATAATTTAATCTAAAATTATTAATAACCAGTAAATTTCTTCCAAAGTACATCACGTCTATAAAAGATCGCCACATTTTCCAAATTGCATTTCTTAAAAAATGCGATTTGACAACATTAACAAGCAATAAATAATTTATCAAAACTAAAAGTCAAATAATTTAATACATCTCATATTTTAATTACGATTAGATTTGTTTATATTAGCGTTGGAATAATGTAGAATCAGGAGAGGTCAGGCATAATTGGCCTGACGGGACAGTTCCTTATGTTATGGTTCGAGGAGTTACATCCAGTACAGGCCCTTTTATTGTGACCCAAAAGGGTACAAGATGAGGAATATAATTTTCTAACGCTTTGCTGAGACTGAATTTCAAAATCACTCAAGGTGCGACTCTTCTCCGTCTAATTGTATTACTCGGAGCACGAGGTGGAGGATTCATTGGCACTAGGTGGCTCTCACTATTTACAACTTCTTGAGAAGCTCTAACGCAATGCCAATGATGGTGAATATCGCTTATTTCAAGAGCTCCACTGTCATAGTGCAATCGGTTATTAATTTTATGCTTGCAAGGTAGTCCCATACTCGTCGTGTATGTATTGGTACACACATCATTGAATGTGTTAGCTAGAATTCTTGTTAGTATGTCGGCCTTCTTACGCTAGACCACATACCATTGATTAAGCCCCTTTGCTTTTCGACAAGATAGAGAGTCTTAACAGATATATTATTCAATAGTAAACAGTAAAGACTATTACCAAGAAGATTCGTCAGGCCACTCTCTCTTGATTTGGCGTCATACACTTCGATAGAGTGTATTTGCTGGTCCACTGCAGCTTTGATTCGCTTCCAGACTTCGAGTAAGCCAAGATTCGACTGAGAGAGATAGCGCTTAAGAACAGCGTGGGATCCTTCTACTCTAGATGTGGCTGTATTACCAAAATGAGCCAGTTTGTCAGTTGAGTAACTGACCAGCTTTTCTTTCCAAGGATTGAGCCAGGTATTGAGAAAGTAAGTCTTAACGACTTGAGGAATGTGTACAGATTCATTAAAGCTTGTAACGTTCACATTATACTCACTTGCAGAACCTGAGTTAAGAAGTTTTGTAAACTCAGTCATAAATGAATCCCATGCTTCTTCACTATCAAAACTTCGCTTACAATGAGCTAGTACATTTTTGTTCACATGCCATCAACAAAGGATGAACTTTGTCTCTTCTTGTGGGAACAATGAATCAATGGCATTGATCAGAGCCCGTTCACAGTCTGTTATAATCACCCCAGGCCAATTTGGAGGTTGATATTATAAGTAGCTCTCTAAAGCCCAATAATAATCCTCTTCTTTTTCCTTGGCCAAGAAAGCAAAAGCTATCCAAAAAGACTTCTGGTTTCTATCTATGCCTACTATGCAAAGAAGAGGCATCCCGAATCGGTTTGTCTTGTAAGTGCAGTCCATTGCTATCACTTCCGGGTTTTCTTTAGCCCAACGAAGAGACTGCTTGGAGGCTAGGAACAAACACTTGAGTTGTCCGTTGTCATATAACTCATGTTCGTATATCCAATCGGATTGTGTCATATTCCCCATTAGGGCTTGTATCTGTGTCCGCCCCAACAGTTCCAAACGTTTATTTTTTTGCTTTATGTTATAAATATCCTGGGCTATTGGACGTCTATCTGTTGTAGAATTAAGGAATGTCAAAATATTCCTAGGCTTAGTGAAGCTTGCATCAAGTGCAGCTATTTGTGTAATTTCGACTTGTTTTAGCTTTCGGTGCTGTAGAAAGCTGTTAATATTCGATGTTGGTCCATGGTTATGAGTTGCATGGCATTTATCAGCTTGATGCCTCAAGTCCCATCCTCCTCCATCTTCAATTTTAAGCTCTGCTGCATTAAAAGCAAATTTACAGCCGGTTTTACGTGTGATTTTATTTCATTTCCTGTCGACTGTTGTGTTTTTGTATTTTTTTCCTCCACAGACACAAGCGATATTAATCAATCTTCGTAATCGATCTTTACGGAGACATGTGTGGGCCACTGAGAGCGCAAAGCCATTGTCATAAGCATGCTTTTGAGCTGACTCTAAGAGGGACTCAAACGATTCAAAATGACCTTCTGGAGGAAGCTGCATATTACTGATCTCGTTTTGAATATTTTGGGATGTATCTTCCATATTATAATTCTGCTAAGCATTAGCTTCGAGTAAAATTTGGACCATTATAGTCGCTATTAAGAAAAGGTTTACTTTATAAATAGTATAGGGTTTTAATGGAATAATTTTACTAGGTAATAATAATGGTAGATTAATTATAAAGATTTCAGTGTAGTTTTAAAAGTGCGATTTCAACTGATAATGGTAGATGAGGCCGAATTTATTTACAATAACAAGAATATGGTATCTATGGCAACGACATTATGCAAAGGCATTACGTGAGTCTATGACGTAAAAAGAATGGGAATCTATGAAATATCACGTGGGGTGGTAATTGTAAAGTTACCCTCCTCCAACTTCATCTTTGCTACAGTTTTTCCTCGTTTGAATTTTTGCATAGCGCCCATTGTTTTAAATGCCCCCGGTAATCCTCTTCCATTTAGTAAAGGATGATACATCTCTGGATAGAATAGATAAATATTTGCTGTAAAATTGACTTGTATAACACCTACTACAATCAAACCTCGAAGGGAGGATAAAATCCCAAAAGAGTTATGAATTCATGAAAGAGCTTGTGAACCGTGCGTCATTTTAGCTTTCTGATAATTTGTTCCATTTTTAGCCATTTTAAAATGATTTCATTTTTCACCCGTTTATTTTCCTCAGATATTGATGGGTTTTGCACATCGTAAACCTTTTTGAGGGCTGAAATCGAAAAAAAAAAATTGAGGGATCTTTATGAAACTGTGCTATTCAATCTTGCAACCCAGCTTGGACAAGTTGTCTTAGCTTGGGAATCACATCGGAATACTACAGCACCACTTTATTTACAGAATCTGACGGAGCTTGGGAATGTTGGTAGTTCTTCTACCCCATCAATCAACATACAAGATATTGGATTGATTCGACGAATAGGATAGTCAGTGGGGATTTTAAATGGAGAAACGCATGATTTCGTGTTGTAATATGTATTCCGATAGTAGGCTAAGCTCAATAAGCACGTGATATGGATATTATCACCTTAGTTAACAGAATTGTCATTTCCTCCATGGAAAGGAGAGATTTCGGGGTTGCGATGTACAGTAGAAAACTACAATATATAACAGCAATGTGTCGTTGTATACAGACACCATAGATATCCATAGTAGGGCCGGTCAGACCTGGAGTTTCGCTTTTTACCGAATTGTTAAGACCTGAAATTTGATAGGAATAAAAATTTTGACATGAGAATTAATTAGCAGAAACTACATCAAAACCATCAGATTCGCGTTTTATCCAGAAATCCATCGTATTATTACTTTCAATTTTTGTTCGCATTTTGCTCCGCTATCCGAATATCGTAGACGTCCTGTGCAGTCGAAATGATGCCATCTTATGCCCTAGTGAAGTAATGATGCGCCCAGAAGTCATCCCAGCGCGTCCCAAAGTCAATACTGCTGAATTTTGCTCATCCGTCTGCTATCGTTCTTGTGGATGCGCTGATACATGCACATATAGTTCATGAATGTACTCTCTGTTGCCCATTTCCACTTGCCAAAGTCTGCCCTCAAGCCGTATGCTTGTGGCAAGCAAACGACCTATAGCCTTGATCGTATCTTCATGCACCCTTTCTCTATCCGGGTTTTGCCCTTTTCTCGTCCGTCGTCCTTTGGGGCAATTCAGGATAAGGGCCTTCACAGCGCCGTCTCTTTTATTCACAACTTTTCTGGTGTACAACATTACAGGAGTATATCCTTCTCACAAAGTATGGCAAAAAACAGCACCTTTAGCCTTTTCTAAAGATCAGTAAGCAAGTGTAGGAGGGAGGATTACGCTATTCATTGTAGTAAGCGAATAAGGATGTGGAAGTAGGAAATGATTTGATTTAAAATTTAACGTCCGCGAAAAATTACCTAGCGGTGGTCGCTTGAATACCTCACTGGGGGCGTAGAACATGTTATAAAGAATATCTAGAATACGTTTTCCCAAGCACCAGAAATGCCTATCCGGTGCCCACTGTTCCCAATACCAACACATGCTAGCCAGTTACATCAGATCGAGTAGGTAGGAACATATTTACTATGACCTAAAAGCCACGGGCTGAAGGAAAATCTGATGAGAAAACCCATCATGAGAAAATCTCAACAATTCCTCGCAGACTCTTTTACGACGAGCAGCCGAGTCCCCCTCCAATAAGTCACGTAGGAATCTAACCTACCACCCTTAGGACTTCCAACCAGCAACTGTCCATTTGCACTGATGACTTATCTTCATTGGAGTTTGTAGTATTGGAAATATAGAGCCTTTAGCTCTACACTCCCTGGGTTAATCGTGGGTGGCTTCGTGAATAAGGGTACTAAGGGGAAGATGCTGTAGAGACGAAAATAATTAAGACCCGCGGTGATGAAAGGGGATCCGGATAGGGAGGACTGTGCGAAATTGTTTATCTATCTCAGATACGCGGAGCATGCTGAGCAAGTTGAGTGTTTTCACTGACACCGCGTGAAGGTGAAGATATGAATATTGCTGGCGAAGTAGGTAATAAGTTTGACAAGCAATGAGTTTAGACTAAGTTTTGGGCAATAGAAATCACGCTAAATCTGATCAATAAATCGACGTGAGCCAAAATTAACGTGAGCGAAAATTAACGTTTCCCTACTTTTATTATCATTATGTTTTGAACGAAACTGAGTTTTTGTAGATTTTAAATGACAAACAAGATGAAAAGCCACTGATACTATTTGCAGTCTTTCTTGACCTTTTAAAAAATTATATTTAATATAGCTTGAATCTAGAACTTCGAACTGACTATCTAGAATTTGAAAAATGGTGGAAGTGCGTCTAGTTTGTTGGCTGTAGTTGAATATACAACCAAAATTTGATCATCGTATTTAGGGATGCTAGGGATCAATCTTGTTTTTTTTCGTAAGCACTTTCTTCTCATAAAACTGAGCATTAGATGTTTGCTTTGGAACAAGATATATATTAAGCTCGTTTTAGCCATCAACCACCTCCTTTAAATTACTATATTACTGTACACAGCCAGGCATCTTGACATCCGACTTTAAAATATATGGGTTGCCCTGGAAAGATGTTGGCTAACCTTCTGTCCCTGAGCTCCGAAAAGTTGCACACAATGCTGCGTAGTGATTGGCTAATTCGAGAACATTTTGAGGTAAACTTGTCGCCTGGATTATACTCCGAACCTTTACTGCTCCAACGTCTTCGATTAAAGTTCTGACAGTAAGAAGTAGTTCAGGACTGAACTCTGAATACCATCGATATTGCCATGTAATAAGACGGATCACACTTACCACTATATCGCGAGTACTCTTTTCAATTTCAAATTCAGATAAAATACCTTTTAGAGCTTTGGGTGAGAAGCGGATAGCAAGACAAGAACGATAAGCCTCAATGGCTTCACTTCGATGATGTAAACGCTCTGCAAGAGATCCAAGGATCTCCCACTCTTCAGCTGATTTTTTATATTGCAGCTTCTGCGCACGAAACTGCGCCATTTCAGTGCTCCAGATAGTATAAATCCGAAGATCTTCATAAAGCACCATAAAAAGACTATCGAGCCATCGCTCGCAGAGACGTTTGTTGTTAAAGTGAGATAACTGTTCTTGCGAAATTTCCTTCTAGATATAATTAGATGTTAACTTATAAAGGAAGCTGAATACTTTACTTCTCCTTTAGCTTTTGAGTCTTCTGGTGGAACGGTATGCAATGGCTCTTCTACCTTATGATTATGGGTCCTATCGAGTGAGTTTTTCTGACTAGTTGAGTTTGGAGAAATCATATCAGAATCTTTATCACTAGCATCACCTTCGTCGAAGGATTTCTTTCCATTTACATGTTTGTCTAAGCTGCCCCTCAATCCCTCTATACTAGGATTTCGTACAGTAGTTGGTCCATTCTGTGCACTTGACGGATTCCTCTCACTTCGATATTCTTCTTCCATTACAAAAACATTACTTCTAATTTTTAAAAGATGATCCCATCCAATTTTGGCAGTCATATCTGTCAAGATACTGTAAGCATGCTTGAATGTGCCTTTGTATTGTGTTGCCCTTAAGCTTAACAGACTTGGATGAACTTGGTCAGTGTATCTAGATTCTGGCTCACTATCAATTTCATCAAGTCGGGTCTCGGGTAACATTGGAAGATATATATCCTTTGGCTCTGGCATCACTGGAATATCCTTATCTTGATAGGTAAACATAGGACAGGAGTTGAGCGTTGTTAAAGCATCTTCCCAATTTTCCATTGCTACATAGACCTCTGCTAATCTAGCCCACGTACCAAATTCACTTGGTGCCGCAACTGTGCTTCTGTCTGCGCAGCCAAGAGCCATCTGTAGCCATTCCTCTTTTAATTTTTGGGACTTAGAATTCTTGGCTTTTTTAAGTAAAAATTCAGCTTGCGTATCCAGCATTACATAATCCATGGGAGATTGTTTAATTGAACTGTGTAAAACCCGTACTGCCTGTACTTCCTCGTTCCCCATGAGAAAGACCTTAGCTAGTAATGAGGAAACCTCAATATTTTTGGACCTTAGTTTCTCAAATAGATTGATTCCAGATGTAAAGCGACCAGTAGTTTGAAAATACTTGAAAAGTCCCGAAGTGAGATGGTTTGAAACGTTGTTTGGAACTTGAACGAGTGATGAGGAACCAAGTTGCCAACCTAGAGAATTAGAAAGGAATGAGTTCTAATGGGTAAACAGACCTTTGAAGAACAATTTCTCTGCTGCTTGAAGAAATTTATGCTCTGCCTCAGTATTCGTAACGGGGTTGAATCTGCGGACACCTATGATTTTTCGAATCGTTTCTCCACTACCGCAATCCCCGTATGAGTATGCTCTTAATACACTGCATAGGTATGTCTCGAGCCATAGTTCATCAGAAGTTACTTGTTTCAACCCTCGCTCATCAATAGCATAGCTTTCTACACTCCCGGGTATATTAACATGTACGCGCATATCTAATCTTGAGAAGGCATTATAACAACTGTAAGGTCTAAGAATTTGTAAAGATAGATATAAGTAGCCTACCAATAGACTCCCTCAACAATCTTAAGTGTTCGTTGGTTGTTATCCTTGTAAGTGAGTGTATTTATATACGCGGCCAAGCTGGATGAAGATGATGCATCAACTCCTGTGACATGATGATAGACACCGACCTGTAAATGATTTAGTTTATTATCTAAGAGATTGAGGCTGAATAATATCGTACCGTTTTTGCAGGGTATCTGGAAGATTGTTTAATCAATTGTACAAGATCTGGTGGTCCTAGTTCTCGAAGAGTGACAAGCGCTTCAGTTCGGGCTTCAATAGACTCATGTAAGACCTCCTCAGTTAACCTACGCTCAGGTTAATGAATAATTCCAACTCGATATGAAAATCAATTGTAACTTACTCCGGAACAGCCGGCGCAACCATCTTGGATTTCTCCAGACGGTAAGTGACCTAATCGAGTCAATTGGGTGAAGGAAGAGGGATGCAGCTAGAAGCTGCAAGATTTGACAGAAATGCCAGGTGGAAAGTATCTAATAAATGACGATGGGATGATATGACGTGCAGAGGATCATGAAATGGTAGCAGAATGTAAATAGGATTAGGTCTGCAGTAGTAAATCAGCGCACGCACACTTGGACGCCTCATTTACATTTATTTTCGCATGCATTAAAGTTTATTGAATAGAAGCGACATCAATGCCAGATATGTTTGCTAAAATTGAGTACGTCTCTTAAACAAGTCTAAATTTCTTTTATTTGATGATGACGAATATCAAAACTACTTAGGTCAGCTTCATTTGATAAATAGTTTCTGCCAAAACTCTTTGCCCTCGCTGTATTATTAAAATTTAACATTTAACGCCAAGTAGATACAAGGCTAAGCCCGACCTCTAAGCCCTCTAAAGAACGATTTGTGTGATCACGCTGAAATAAATTGACAAGAAATGGACGTAGGAGTCGATGATGACCACGTGATGAATTGAATACAAAAATAATCTGTAGACATAATCGCTGCTACCACTGTCAACACGACAACACTACTACATACAAGTAAGACCATCTAAGAAGAATGCTGCCCTTGAGGCGCAAAAAGATCCTTTCAGGCTTCCTAAAGAATCTACTCTCAACTCCCGTGCCACAAAAAATGTAAATCACAATTCGTCCAACTTGAGTGTTAAGGTAGTTGCATCTGCGATTACCAAAACTATCGATTTCAATCCTGGCGATATGCCAATTAGTATGATAACAGTCTCAGAAGATGAGTACTCTGACGCTGAAATAGACGGTGATCCATTCTCTCCTCCACCCCCAAGGATTCCAAAACCTCCACCTGCACTTTCGCCCCGACAACAATCTACAACAGTAGAGCCTCGAAACACATTTACTTCCACAAGAAACAAACTCATCGCCAATCATCTCAAGGCCTAAACCAATCTATTCACGCTAGTCTCCCTGAAATTTCTATAGTTCCCAACGGTTACAAGAAGTCTCCTCACAGCACAAACACTCCACAAACTTATCGCCTCTCCACTACGGAAACAAACGAGTATACAATTTTTCTTTTAGCCTGACATAACGCTGGTGCTGAACACTTACGAAGCCTGCCTCTTAGAATTGCCGCAGATTTAAAAGCAGCAATAACAAGATATGTGGTAAGAATCATTGCTGGATTTTCGATATCAGACAAACTACCCATGAAGCTATAGAATAACTTCCCCACCCATAAGCCCTCGCAGGCACCAAATGTATCAATTACCTAGAAAACAGATCACCCTAAAAGTAATTTTCATATAGATCCGAGCACAAATACTATATAATATGCTAGTGCTGTTGTAGACGGCCAAAGATACCCGACTCAGCTCCCAGAATGAAAGTCAAAAACTTTAAATCTAAAACTGTTAGACCGGAAAAGAGAGTTATCGTCTGACTACCTCAAAACTACCCACTCCGTGCTATGGTTACCTTCCTAGCCCGCATAAAACCTCGTGGCCTCTTACCTCGTCCAGAGCTTAAAAATATATATATATATATATATATATATATATATATATATGAATAGTACACTCTGGTATTGCGCTTGTTACGCTGTCTCAAAAAGAAGCCGAAGACCTTCTAGCAGCCTTCCGACTTCTACAGCTATTGATAGGTACAGTCCCGATTAAAAAACAAGAAAAGAGAAACACATATTCTTACTATGATCGGCTCATAAATACAGATACAATAGCTCGGGGCTCTCGGAGCTTCTATCATTGACAGAAAATAAAAACGATTAACTCTTGTAAAAATTGACATCTCAAATATTCACTCTGTGAGTTGGACCCAACATTCTTCGGAATCTCCACTTAATAATGGGACTCTCCGTAATATATTTGCGGAAAACGCTGCTACCAAACTCCCAGCACAAGTGTACCTCTTTGCAAGGACGGCCTGATTAAGACTAGCTGGTGAGCGACCACGCATACAAAGATGCGACCGCTGTCATTGATTCTATAACACAAATTTATGTACACGATAAGCTCGCTGCGGCTTTTGTGCAGAAGAGGTCCACTCTGGCCCATGCAAGAAATCTAAAAAATGCTTAAACTGTGCTGGACCTTACAGTTCAGATCACCCAGCCTGCCTAGCCCGCCCGCTTCGTCGGAACGGTGTTTTTATCCGACCAGACAAAGTAAGACTACGCGCTATCAGAAAATCTGGACACAAAATATAGTGTGCCATCAATCCACAACATATAAGTATAGAAAGCCCATCCATCGCCTTCTCTGAGCACTCCTGAAATAGAATAGCTAAATGCAGCAAGAGATACTTCAAATCTAAACGTGATACAACTCTTATTCCCCAAACCAATCAGATGACATACCTACCTCGCCAAATGAAGCAGAACTAAGAAAGAATCCTACAAATACAGATGCAAAACTATATACAATAGTACGACTATTTCAAGTAACACGCGATCGTTTTCGAACGAGTTCAAGGAGTTTCAGGTAAGAGAGGCTCAAAGTTAGCGGCAAAAAGGCGTTTGGCTGATGAGAATATTTCCATCAGTCTCAAAATCTACAAAATGTGGACCATTTCGAGCGATGATGAGCTTCGACGAAAAACTTGAAATCCTGTGCTCATAATAGACTCAATAAATACCGTAAACTTGATCCAGTTTATTGTATAGATTTAAAGTCTGATGGAAATATCCCCAACAGCCAACAGCCAAATGCCTCTTGCCACTACTTTTGAGCCACTCTTACCTGAACCTCCTTGAACTTCCTTAAACTTGTCTGGAAACGATCGCGTATTGCTTGAAATTGTCGCGCCACCGTACTTAATTTTGCATCTGGATTATGTCTTAGATATTCACAGGCAGTTTCTACTTCATTAACCTTGTGTTTTCAATTGGAATTTTTAAAATTACGTGAGATATGAGGGTTTATATGCGTGAGTTTCAGAAAAGTGCGGGAAATGGTGGAGCTCACCAACTTAGGTCGGTGAGTCCGCAGTGAAACCAGAACTAATGTGGGGCGTGGCACGGGTAGTTGAGCGTGAGCCTTTGTTCCTGCGTGTGAGCAAATGCTTGAGTATTAATTCGCTAAGTTAATGCTCATTTACTGAAAAAGTCTCAGCACAAAACCGGCAAGAATTTAAAAAAATCTCAACACAATACAATAATATTGGTTTCATAGTCATTTCACACCCATCTAGTAAAGTTGCTAATAATTCGAGTAAAGCTGTTATTGTAATGGAAGGTCTAGCTGTTATTATTGATCAGGAAAGGTAACTTTACGCGTCATGAGGACAAGGAATTGTTAGTTTATGGCACGTCCTTAACCCATGGAACTTATAGAATCTGGGTAATATGCCAACGGAGAGTGTAAATAAAAGGTAAATCAGTGGAGGCTTGGCAATGGAAGAATTTGGGACAGTGGGATTGAGCAGCGTTGCTAAATAGACTGATCATATTCCAGAATTCGAGGGAGCTGTGAGATCACTCAATGATAGGAAAATTTACGGGTTGTATACATGTATATGTGGTAACTGACAACTTTTTTTTGCTGTATTATGATTTGGTATAGACCGATAAAGATTAATAAAGAGAGAATGTGGCCAAGACTGAATTGAATGTTTCTAATTTTACACGCAAGAGATAAGGGTTGTGTCTTTGATATATAGATGCTTCGTTTCCTCATACTTTATAAATCATTTCTCAAGCTCTGGAACTATGCTCTCCGGTAATTAATGATTTATCTGATAAGCAAAAGCCTAAATAACTTGGTCTCTCCACGATTGGAGAACAAGCTCTGGATAGTTCATACTCAGGTAATCTATTAGCTTCGTTTACAGCTCTTAGGAACTTTATTTTCTTTCAGTATCCGTTTTGGCACTCCACTCAATCAGGATAATATCCCTCTTGTACTTTCTAGGCTTTTTCTTGTTTCACCTTCGTAGTCTGACATCGAAAAGGAGACAGGAACTTAGGCCAGCAAATATCTATATATATATATATATATATATATACCAACAATACAAAAAAAAAAAGACAAAGAAACACTGCTCCATGAATCCTTTCCATTAATGGCTTGCCTTTAATAGAAAAAAACATTCTGATTTTCGAACTCAAATGGGCACATTTCCATTGCAAAAAGCTCGAAATTATGATAGACTCCAAGTAAAAAAAAGAAAAGAAAATTTTCCTTCAACATATATAAAAATCATCCACCTACTCCTATATAAATCTTGTAACATATCTTAGGACATCACAATCTTAGTAAAGTGATACTAACCTTACTGATGAAGCACGATAAAGATTTGTTTGGACTTAGACATTTATGGTGCCATAATAAGACAACGTTTTTCTCGTGTGCTTCATCATTTTGGTATGATAGAAGTACTGGAATTAAATCTGAATTGGTAGCTAAAAAATTTATTTCGCTGTAGATTTGTTCAATATTAGTAGTCAGCTTTTTGATATTTTACATATATATATATATATATATATATGTATATGGCTGGATTTTGTAGTCGTCGTGTTTCCAATTGGATTAAAGACTAGTATGCTTCTCGCGACGGTTTTTTTTTAACATCTTAGTATTGAAATATAGATATTGTAGAAGTTTCTCAATTACGCAGTCCTCAGAAGGGAATTTTAATTGTACATCTGTGGGTCTCAAACATCTCATTTGGAGGGATTGATATCAGAAATTAGATATTTTTTTACTTAAAGTGGTAAAAGATTTTGTGATTATGGAGGAGCCCATGGTATGATTAAATATGTAAGATTGTTCATGTCAGAGATTCTCAGTTCTTTATGTGCCTAGATAAAATTGGTTTTAAGGCATAATACTAGGCCTACTATTTTAAAGTCTAAAGTTTGTTGTCCTAGGCAACGTTTGAAAGGCTAGGATGTATTCAACCAATCAAAAATAGGTTTTTGGCAAAGTATGGTTAGTTCCGTCCTAAATCAATGATAATTTAATTACGATCTGTTTATAGAATCAAATATAGATGTCCTGCGCTACCACCCTAAAATAAGGATGGTGCTAATCGCTAACACTATTTAGATAGAAAGATGTAAAGAAACTTGGCACTGATGCAGAAATGCTTGTCGTACTGATCTACTTTACGAAAAATATCATGGTTCGTATCAACAATCATCTTAATCAAATGTGGAATAAATTTTTTGGGATTCATTTAAAAAAAAAAGAACTTTTACTTTAATATCCCAAACTCCCCAGTAGTGTCGTCTTTAACCTTAAAAAACCCCCGTAAAGACGTAAGATTTCAATCAAAAATCAGATTCGTAGCATATAAGAACTTTTGCTTCAAATTTCCATATGCAAAGGAGCTAAAACCAAGAACTTTTTTGAAAATTGATCGAATTCAACTGCCAGAATGTATCTTATATTCCACACTACTCCAGTCTTTATAAACTCCAGGACTCCTAATATGCTGATATTGAATCACGTCAACTTGACTTAAATTGAATGTTCGTTAAACATTTCAGGATCCACAGAACAGTCGTGTTAGCGTCGAGATATCGGAGTACCTACTGAAACCCCGATATTAATAGGCGCATGATAAGAGCCAATACTTTGAAATCCCCTTTTTTATCATATTAGTAACTAAATCCATTAAGTAGAAATAGAAGAAATACCTTGTTAGATCAATTCCTTGATCATCATCTTCAATATCTTCCTCAGTTATAGAGGCATTGATTAATCCGATATTTTTTGTATTAGAACTAGTGCCATTCTTTCTTGTTGGGCTCCCTGCAGGTGCTGGACTACTGCTAGTCACGGCTTGTGAGCTATGACCTTTAACTGGACTACTATCAAACGGAACCCCCCTCACTGGCGTATTTCCTATTCCTGCGTACTTCCAAAAAGGAGCTGGTGAACTAGTCGGCATATGTTGACTTGGACGTTGTGCAGTACTCGGAGGAGCTAGTTTTGGATGGACACGGTGAGGGGCCGGAGTTACAAAGGATGTATTATCTTCAGGCATGTAACTTGAAGAAAGTATAGGAGGTGACCCGATTAAGTTATCTGATAGACCATATGAGCGACAATGACGGGGTAAAGGGCTACCATCACTAGGAAGATCATCTTGTAATATTTCCATAGCTTTCGCGCCATGATCAGGTGTAAACTGTGAGTTATTAGATAAACAAGAGCTAGCTGGTGGTGGAGATCCCAATTGTGGTGAACGCTTCTGACGCCGGGCTGAATTGTTGTTTGAGCCTCGAGGATTTTTTGGTAAAACTCCTGGCGAGCCAGGAGAGCCTCGGTGACCGCCTCTGCCTCCACGGAGAGCTATTCGCGCCATTTCGTCACGATGATCATTCTTGATATGCCATTTCATTCCCTTTCCTGGTTCATGAGTATCGCGAGCAACTTTTTCAAATGCTTTGTTAAGCGACAAGTTATGACGAATCGAATTCTGATAAACATTAAATTTCCCCTATAATGTGAACACAGTTTTATAACTTACCTGCCATCCACCCCCCAGTTGATGTCGATAATAAGCGTACTTATCTTGTATAAACGTGTAAATTCCATTAAGAGTAAGTTTTTCATCTTCAGTGTCAAGAATTGCCTGACTTATTAATTGAGAATAACTGTAAGATGGCTTAATGTGTTTGTTGGAATCATGGCTTAGATCTATGTCTTCTGTATTAACAAATATAGTATTACCAGCAATACCTCCGGGTGTGTTCTTGCCAGATGGATACGGGCCTTTGCTTTTTACATTGACAGGTGTTCCAGGACGTTTATAATCAGGCGGAGCAGGAGCAATGGGAACCGAGCCACTAGTTGGTTCGTTCGGAGTAGGATCTTCGGGAGAGATCGTTCTTATACCCACAGACTCCTCTTTGGTTTTTTCATCTTTTTTCTCATCAGGTGATGAGATTAAACCAGCTCGATGTAAGTAGTAATTGGCTATTTTAAGGCATCCATCTTCCTGTGGCAGGACAAACATCATCTCAACTCCTCCAATCTCAATAATCTCACCACTAGAGAGTAGGGTAGATTCTCCGCGTTTAAGAAAGCGATTGTTAACTTTAATACCATTGCGTCCATGAACTGAAATATTCCAAGACTCCGTATCAGAATCGAATGAAATTTCCGCGTGTATTCGAGATATGGTCTTACTAGGACCGAGGTCAACGTGTACCGTATTATCATCTTCTTGATATGGATCAACAACGACCCCATCTAGTTCTGAAGTAGTTTGATGGGCAAGTGACCCCTCCGGAGGGCGACCGATATTATTCTTAAGTCTCTTAACGTAGAAAGTCCAATCTTTCCCAGCTAGTTTCGCGTAAGCCTGTACTCCCTGCTTGCTGTGTTTTTCATGGAGCGCATTTGCATGGTCGTGAGTGGCCTGAACAGTATACGACGGAAGAAGAAGCGTAGGAACAATAGCAGAAATTAGCTCCTCATCACACATTGGAATATCTACTCTATCATCCGGAAGTTTTACAGACTTGGCTTCATCTTTTTCGATACGTTCGTCAACCTTCTCACATCAGTCAGAGTGTTGGATACAACTATGTGCCACTAACCTTTTTTCTTCTCTTTGCAGGTCGAGATGGAGATGAATCAGGAACACCGTTCGATCTCACGAGCTCTCGACGATTTCTTTGCGGGCGTTTAGATGTAGTGGGCATTTTCTTCTATGTAATATATCGTTTTGAAGCAGAATAACTTCTTGTCTAGAATTTTTATCTGAGATGATATGACTAGATAAATCGAAAATTAGGTAGATAGACAAAAGATTATCTTTTGAGGGAAAATAAATCGATTTATCATATGATTTTAGATCAGTTAGTCAAACTGATGAAGTAGTGAGTAGCGCGGAATCGTCTCGGTCAGATAGAAAGATGCTGACGTCCAATGCAACTTTAAAGACTGCCCTTAGTTTTAAATATATGAGTTGATCGGTTTTTATTTTTAGTGGCAGAATGGTTAGTTGCGACGCTCCACATTTGCGTTTTCGCGCGCGTCGATTAACTGTGTATGTATGTGTTGCAGTTTATCAGCAAATATTATTCCATTAGACAAAGTTATGGAGAGAAGATATGAAGAGTTGCGGGGGAAAATGGATGGTGAGTTTTCAAATGTTTCCAGGCCGTATATGGGAGAATGAAATCGATGAGGGGATGTAAACAGAGATATGTATGTCGCAGCGGATCGATAATGATGATTCGCTAGCCGATGTACAAAAGTCAATAAATCAATAGAGGGAGCCTCGCGTGGATAAAAAATAATATAAAGGAAAATCAGAGATACTAGTTATGTAATTGTGTAGTGAGTCATAGCAATGTGGCTGGGGGTTGGAGTTGAGTGGGGCACAGGGAAGGGATTAGATGAGCTCGGTCACCTTCACCGTGAGTTGTCTTGTCTAGTCTAGCCTAGTCAAGTCTAGTCTAGTCTCTCGTCTCACTGTCGAGGTTCCATAGAGCTGAATTTTAACTGGATACTTACCCAAGCGAAGCTCGCAGCCTCTGCTTGGAGTGGAAAAGAAGGCTGGATGAGGTCAGGGAATAGTTGAGTAGTGAGTCCGTGCTTCGCATGCTCAATATCTCAATCATCATCATCATTATTATTAGGGTTTTGTTACTCGGCATTGACAGCTTGGTATTCAGCTTGAGCTATCCCCTTTTGAGTAAGGCTTGTGTGTATTTATCAGCTTATTTTAAATTAGTCAGTAAAGCCCCTCTACTCACGCTCCGACGTGATAGTCCGCAAAGCTGTGTCGCGTAAAATATTATTATTCCTCCGCCGGTTTATTTAATTCACTAACAAATTTTGATATTCCGATCATTTTTGATGCAGTAGTTGTTTTGGATATGATAGTTATATTAAATAAACTGAAATATAATAGGAATATTAGGGTCACCATAATGAACCTCGGGATGTAAGTAGATTTAGTCAAATTACCCGTTTACCAAATCTCCCATCATATCTACTTCAAGAAAAATTACAATTTATTTTAACTCGAAAAGTCGTAATTACTTCAAAAATTTAGTGAGACCACTGTAAAGTTTATACTTTTACAATTTATTCTCAATTTCATGCGTTTCGATAATCTATTTTTCTTCGAATTTTCCGCCGAGTCCACGCCCAATAAAGGAACATAGTTTATCCTAGTCCTGAAGCCATCTTAATATACCTCCGAGATCTCTGTGACATATGTGACTGTGCTGGAAAGAAAGTAGATCTATATTCAAGTCCAGTAGAATTATTTGAGGCAGGATAAATTGCCTTTCCATTTTGTGAAAATCTGTATAAAGGCACGAAAGATTGGAGACTGGCATGGCGAATTATTCAACCATGAATCTAAACGATGAAAGAAGACTAGCTCTAAGAAGATGCAATTTCTATTCCGAATCAAAGCTCAAATATTGGATGTATTAAGCGGATAGTATAATAATAAGCCTCTCATGGCGCGTAACTCAGACCCAGTAAATCGTATCGCAAGGCAGTTTCAGCCTATGGTCGATCCAATTGATCAGTTGTATTCCGCTGGAGCTTCCACATCAAAGATTTTTGCAGGCTTGAAGCTTGCTTATTCTGGGAATATTAGTCTCACGCTTCGAGATGTCTACAATAGGAATGTTTTTACTCTATAGTGGAGTTGAAGGATAAACTCCCAACTCAGTGAATAGTTAATGCAGGCTAATAATAGCAATCTGTATCAAGTGAATTTTTTCTAGTTTTTTATCATTAGCATACTTGAGTCTCCAGCCAGGTGGGAATACAACACTTTTGCGTTTTGTTTCTTCTCTCAATGAATCATTTGGATCCTCAGCTATGAGTCGGGAAATACATCAGGGAAATGTGCTTTAATTTTTTCTTGATGTCTTCATAGACATCAATATTATTTTTAATGAGATGGCATAGGCTTGTCGTTGCCTCCGATCCAAAAATGTTGCTTAAATTTTCAGATGGTGGCTCAAAGTAACTGTAAGAAGAGATTAGCCTTTCGTTTTTGGGCAAGAATACTCTCTGAGTATTTAAAGATCTGCCACCTGTTTTCGATTGAATCATATTTCTGGTTAGGGTTTCTAATATTATTTTGTAATCGGGAGTAGTTGATGTTACATTCTCTATGGTTGAGGCTTTAAGGTCAGAAGTTTAGTAATGAATGTGTTGGAGTTAACAGGCTCGTTTTTCTCATGGCTCAGGGTGGGAGGTTGAAATCGGTCACAAAGCTATCAAGACGAGCGAGAATCTTTTCAATGAATGCTCGGTCTTTTTCATAAGTTGGACATGTCTCTTTAAAGTATCTTCAATAATGGCAATGGACTTCCGGTTGAGTTCGTTTTTATTGTTGACCTTTTTCCGAACTTATCTTGGGAGTTATTCTTCTTCTTGACGATACTCACGAGTTCAAGTTTAGTTAATACAGCCATTTTGATGGTACAATAATGTGAGAGTTTTCCTCTTCGAAAAGAATCATTTTTGAGGTCAAAAATTTCTAGGTTACTACTTAAGTAGGTTTTATAAGTACGATAGAACTTGTCAATATTAATACTGGCTATATTTACAACTTCTATAATTCAATAATTATTACTTCTGTAAAGTTCCAAAAATTTCTACTATGCAACTATTATCATAGAGGGGTTCATGATTTATTCGACATGAATAACATGCAAGAGAAAAAGTAGCTATAAATTTATTTGCTACACGTTAGCAACTGGAGAACATTAGCTTATTGCTACGACCGAGTCACACTCGGCAAATAGAGTTGGAAAACGATCGATAAAGTTGATATAATTGAAGCTAAGAAGTTCCACATGCACCAAACAATCGCTGAACAAAGCTCAATAAATAGAGAAATAAACCACGTATCATTAACTATACAAAGTGATGATAGGCTGATATTAAAGAAGCTCGGTTATGGGCGATCTGAGGAAAGCTGATTGGTTTAATTTTGACGGTTAACAGGTAATAATTGGTTAAGGTTTATCTGAGACCCCACAAAACACAATAACAACCGAATGTTCAACAAAACATCTCAGAATACCGTTACTTACTCAATACACATCCGATTACTCTCCGAAAAACTTTAAAATTTATTTATAGCTTCCATCCATTCCAATAGAACGGGTCATATCTCCCATATATTTCAAGAAATTTCATTTGTTCACACCCGTTTTTCCTATATTAGCACCCCACAGGGATGGGGTGTTTGTATTTCTCTCATTTTTAGCTTGCTATTTTAGTTACTGTAGTAACATAAAAGTGATTATTACATATAAACGAGCTTAATTGACCAGGCCAATCCAATTATATTAAACCTGTAACTTTTGGATAAATATCAAATTAATCAATTCCGAATAATCTCAGGAAAGATAGTAACATTCATACTTAAGCATGATATGTTCAAAACTTTTACAATAAAAAAGTATGCATTTCCCTTGTGATTCAAGAGGTTTATCGACAATAATACCAATGGAAATAGCACTATTAACATATTTTTTTACATATACATATTACATTGCAATATATAATAGCTATGGAATCTGATAAAACAAATATTAATAAGAAAAATGATATATCTGACAGCGACAAGGACCAATATTTATTTTCGCTATATACTTCTCCCTTTTCTTAACTTCACGGTGGCCCCAACGATGTTATGGATACATTAAATGCTCTTGCGATGCTCTATGGCTATTCTCTAGTCAACAGACGCACTAAATCACATGATCCCCGGCGAATTGGAGTTAAGGTTATAGTTATGACTATTAGATGCGCTAAAGCTAGCAAACAACAACCTTCGAATGCAAAGAAGCATAAGCATAGTACTTCTAAGATGGCCGAATGCTCCTCGGTTATAACTTCATGAGAAGATAAGGGCGTCTGGAAGCTTCAAATGGGCTGCAAAGATCATATTCATGGTTCACTTGACGTCACTACTCATATATCGCTCACAGGAAAAGAGCCAAGACGAAGGAAAAGGTCTGTAAATTAAAGATGCTACGAAGAGTGGCATTAAGCCATATCAAATGTTTAAAAAGTTCAGGAAGGAGGTTCCAAGCTGTACACTTCAGTTTGCTGATATTCACAATAATAAGACAGAGCTTCGTGTGGGGGAGCTAAAAAACTTTACTCCCACACAAGCTCTTGCTCTGATAATGAAGGAACAAGCACACTTGTTCCATGCTCTTGAGAAGAATCCAGCTACACACCAGATAACTCGACTTTTCATGGCCTATTTTCCTACTTCCTTCGAATTTCTAGCGGCTAACTATGAAATCCTCATATGATATTGTACTTATAAGACGGATCGGTACAAGATGCTACTGCTGGATATTGTGGGACAAACTTGTCGAGCTATAACATTTACTTTTGATATTTGTCTTCTCTCTGGTGAAACCTAAGAGGACTATGAACGGGCTTTAACCTACGGTTTGAAGAATTTAAATCATATAATTCCCGTTACTAGCCTATACGTTTGGGTAGCTGACAATTCTCACCCGAAGAAAGGCAGCACTTGTTTCTCTGTTTGCAAATTCAGATATACAATTACAATGATTAAAAATGGGGCTTTTCTTAGCGATAAGTAATAATTTCATTGTTCAACATCACGTCGTCTTCCTTAATCTTTCATGAGAGTATGTAAAATAGTTAATATCATCTATGCTTATTGTTTTAATTGCGAAGGAATGACTTAATAGAAATGTCTTTGGTGAACTTATAAGATTGACTGCAATAATTGTGTTTAATATATTAATTCTAAGCAGATAAGTTATAGAATCAATCGAGGGATACGCTTGAGCATATGGATAGCTTCACACTATTAGGTATCTCAATGTCGTCCCACTCAAACTATTGTACATAATTGGGGTGGATCACGCCATCGTTACAACTTTTTCTAAGATATTCGTTCCACCAATCAGAGTCTTGTATTGGGGATGGGTGGGGATGGAGTATTTAGTATAATACTGAATACGTAATCATAACAAAAGGTATACCAAATCTTTCCAACCAATTAGTGACGAAGTTTGCACATTAAGCTCAAAGTGCATGTTATCTGATGTTTTTCGACGGACATGAAAGGTACTTATCCAAGTGTAATAGACTGAAACAAAATATATCCTTATTAGCATTACCTAGTTTCGATCCAGGGACCTCCGGGTTATGAGCCCGGCGCGCTTCCGCTGCGCCATAATGCTTTATGATTTATTTTGACGCATTAGATATTATAAATGTATTGATTGGAAGAAGTTCAAAATATGAAGGTGAAATAAAATTGAAAAATTGTCTCTAAAGTTATCTTCACCAGTTTTAAAGATTGATTTGATTTAATAGACACTTGAACGCATACATCAAGTAAACGAGTCCTTATAGCTGGGTAGTCTTTAAGCGATAAAATGGGAAACCAAAATTTTCACTCACCCATTGATCTATTAGTCAGATTCAGCTTGATATCTATTAGTCTTAACTCATTGCTTAGCTAATTGTAATGGGTGGCGGTAGTCCTTCGGCGTTGGATAACGAGTAGGAGTGAAATTATCAATTAATAACTGGCCGGCCACCTATAGATACTCCCCTCATGACAGTATCACATACTCCAATGAATAGTTTCACTTCTAGAGATCATCTCAGAAAATAGACTTAAAAAAAAAAAAAAAAAAAAAATTGAATTGATTTGTTACATCTACCCGATCAAGTTTAATTTTCTGTCTAACCAGAAATTCGGGGACATGCACTTTTTTGTCTACGAACTAGCATCGATCCGTGCGTTGAATCTTTGTATTGGGATTATCCCTATGAAGATGACTGCGCCACGACAGTTTAATGCGAAACTTATAATAAGCTTATGCTAGATGTTGCTCTAGTAACGCATAATATTGTAAGTAGATATAAGCAAGTCTCACCCTCTCCCGCGTTGATTGAGACAGTTTGAAAGATAATTAATTACAAGCACATTTTATATATTTTCTTAAAAATTTGCAATGTCTTTCATATTATATTCACAACTCCGTGGGAACGTTTCTCTTAAGATATTTCCCTAAAATAAAACGTATTTAGTTCACCAAAACTATTATCACTTCTCAAAGACTTCTGGTTTTATCAGACAGAATACCAGTGAAACAATTTATATTAGGCTTTTTCAATAGATTTCGTATACTTTCAATATGTACTTGACTTGGAAGACCATAGAATTGGAAAAGAAAACATAATTGAAACTGATTAGTTTAAGTAACGCCTGGTCCAATAACTTGCTAACAATATCAATTATTTTAATATTCAACCTCCAACTAATGAGTACGAGTAGATGAGGAAACTAGATTTGCTTCTTTTAGTAGATTAAATTCTTCCCATTTTCCATTTGAAATTGACATATCTTTCTCCGATTTAATTTTTTGTCCCCGTTTTTTCAAGTGAATACTGTTCACTGTCTCCTTATAGGGTCTAGTTATGGAGATTTCAATGTAACAGCTCATACTTCAGACCCTCAAGCTGAGTTTGGTACTTTAGTGCTCCGTCAAACCGCCATGTAAGAAATAGACAAGCTCGTGGCCCTATAGTGAATAACAGGAAGACATCTCTAGAGAAAACTTATATAGTGGAGAAACAGATTTCAGCCAACATGAGAGTTTGGGGGGAGGGGTGACGTACATGGTAGACCCAAAGAAAATTTCAACCAAACAACTTCAAGCTAGAGAAGCCAATTTTTAGGATGTAGTAATGTAGCAAATAAGCAATACTAGTATTGTTAAGTAGACCTTGGACTCACATAAAGTTCAAAATTAGTAGAGCTTAACAAGAACATAAAGGGTGGTAAAATTGAATCACGATTAAGGAATCTATAAAGTGGAATAATGGGACAAGGAACTCCTGTGTATTAATAAATAGAAAGCCTCAGCTAGTCGGAGAAAACATTTTAAAGAGCCAGCTGAAGTTAATAGTTACTCAAGCATACCCAGAGATACACCAAAAACACGACATGAAGAAATTTCAGCATTATCAGCAGGGGAAATAGAGCAAAAGGATGTGCTCAAAATGGAAACTTTTCCAAAAGTTAGATGCTCAAACCCGATGACCAAAATACTTTCATCAGTTTCTGAAAATATGCTAGCCATGGTGATCTCCTGACATATTTTTAGCTGTAGAGTAAGCTATAGAGGCAGCGTGGAACACAAGAAAGAGCTCCACATTGGTGATGTGAGTAGTCTGGGTCTAGATGAATATCGATATTTCTCAACCGTACGACCGCTTTAGCCCACTGAAAAGCCGACATCAACCGGTTGAGTGAGGTGCGAGGAGTGAGAAGGCAGATAGACAGGAATTATCTTGTTTTCCTTGCAAAATTCTTCGGAAGTAGCCGGCACATGACTCTCGAGTCCATGTACGATTTCCATCCGATATGCACCTTGTGTTCTTGTTTTTGTATGTTTATCGAACTGCTGAACCCATTCCAACTCTTTTTAATTGTCGGTCTACCCATTGGAGGTTGTTGTGATGGACCAACTGTCCGGCAGACCACCCTCAGTGTACCAACTAGCAAGATAATATTGGGCTTGGACAACTAAATATGGAAGGGTAGCAAACCGACTGCTACTGATGCAAGCAATTGAAGTTGCCCATTACTGATTGCTAGGCTGCATACTCTTGCTATTACCACCTCGATCAGTACGTGTAACAACTATTTGACCGCAAATCATACCCATCATGAAATCTGTCCGGTCGAAGTTGTAGATGGCACTGTTCAAAATATCCCACTTATGTTGCATGTTCCAGAATAGACGGATCTTATTGTGCATCTCGTAAGGATCTTCGATTAAGGCTGTTAGGAAGTTGGGGACGCACGAGAAACACGTACGTAGCTTTTCTCGTCGCTGAACGAAGCAATAGTGCTACTTCTTGCCGACAATTCGCTTGGTACGTGTCGCGAGAATGTGATTTTCCATTTCTCGCACATCATCAATCTGAGTTGGAAACTCGCGTGAATCTAGATCCAGTATGTATCGAAATATAACCTCCTGTTCCTTCAAACTCAATCAATTTCTGGAGACCGGGTCGGCATTTTCGAGTGCAATTTGGCTATTCATTCTATGGCTGAGAGTAGCTTCTGGGACGTTGTAGGTATCTGCAGCTGCTCGGCAACTGGGTTTTTGGGATGTTTGGATTGTCTCGATAGCAAGGATGACCAGAACTCATTGAGTTTAAGCAGACGTTGGCTATGGAATAATCGCGCGGTGAAGATGAATGATATTGATGTGTCGATAAAGTACATCAGGCACTGATGAGCCACGTAACCTATTTTTTTTTTTTGCAATGCTTATAGGACTCTAAATTAGAGCTTTTGTATTTTTTAGAATTTGCCTAGAAACAGCACACAAGATAAGCCTCTGCCCCCTTTATTGTGCCAGTTTCAAAAAGCTATTTATGTTATAAATTATTTCTGGGTAAAGTCTCAAAACTGCGAAAGCTCTAATTTAAAATCCTACAAGCTTTGCAAAAAAAAAGGTCTATTTAATAATCACCTTATAATTATGTAACACAAAATTATATTTCATTGTGGTCCAGCCCGACCGAAAGATATACAGATAAGTACAATAATTTTACAGCTGTCATAAAACAGACAGTTTCAAAGCCCCAAAAATTATATCTAGTTTTGGGGAAAGAAGAAAAAAATCAGAATCCTATACCTGATACAATAATCGTTCCAAAAAGATTATTAAAAAAACAAAATCTTTTACTCTGAGTCTCTTCGAATCAAATTTGGGAAAATAGAGGCGGAATCGACATCTTCCATATCTGGAACGTCGCTCAAATCACTTTCATCTCCGGTACTATCATATAAACTTTCTCTCTCGCTTTCAACCTCTTCTTCACCGTCCGCTGGAATAGGATTCTTTATGGAAATGGCTATGTTACCTTCTACTATTTTTCTTCTTGGCGTCGAAGTTTTAGATATTTCATCTGTCTTGGTAGACTCAAATTTATCCTTTTGCGCTTCAGAATCGAGACTTGAACCGAAAAGTATATTCATTACTGTTGGCTTTCCAACATTCGTAACAGTTGAAGATCGCTGTTGATCTGTAGCCTGATTTACTGCAGATTCTGCCCGACGGAGAACCTCTCGTCTTGAAACGCCAATTTTCTTCGGTCGTTCTTTCGTAGAAATTATACTTTGCGGTTTTGATGTATTTATTGCTACATCACCATATTGACCACCTCCACCTTCAGGCTTATATTTACTCACTGAGGTATCGATTTTTCTCCCCAATGAATCTGGAATAAGCAGTTTTTTAGCTACATCAGTGTAGAGTACAGCCCATGCATCGTTAATAAGATCATCGATTGGAGCAGGTTTCATTAAATTAGCATTTACTTTCTTGAGTTCACTTGTATCACGTAATGCCTCCAGAGCAGGATGATACATAAGAGGATCAGAAATCCAAACCGTAAGATGGTGTGACATAATTTCAAATTCATCAGCAGGTATAGATTTGAAGATATCATCAACACTTGAAGGAATACAACCTGCTTGACGAATAATTCGAAGATATGCAATACACGCTTCAGTCCAAATTTGAGAAAAACGATAAAATTCATTACCCTTCTTTCTAATACGTTTTACAAGTGCTTCGAGATTGGTTTTATCGTTCGTTATTTCTAAGAGCCTGATCATCCAGCGGGTATAGCGTTCCATGTATACACAGTGTCGACCTGGTCTTTCATGATCAGGTTTCCAAACTTGAATATGCATCGTCTTGGTGAACATACTTTCACGAAATTCATTCTTGGCGGCAATAGCATTCTCCTGATTTGACATAGATTCATCATCGCCATAGAGTAAGCTAGCCACTCTAGAAGTCATTCGGTGTTGCCAATGTTGCTTGTCTTCTTTTTTCAATTGACGTACTTGCTCAATAATATAAGGCCCCCATTCTTCTTCAAAATTTATTATAGTGACTGTCTGCCCTTTTCTAGCCGCAAAAGGCTGTTGTTGAAGCAGATCTGCACCTGCTTGTGGTGCTATAGCCTCCATCGTCACAAGTTTATGCACAATAGAAACCATCTTATAATGCGGTTCAATGATAGGTTCTACAGATGATTTAGAAGGTCTAGGAACGGTCTTGATAGCATCTGAACAGGCATCTAGAATGTCTTCAACTGTAGGTGGGTTATTTTCCTTGACTTTGGAGTCTTTTTCTTCCGTATAGTGATAAAACATCTTCCATAAGCATTTGGACAACATATAGTGATTTCTAGTATAGGCCTGTAAGTAATTTACAGCGAAATATCAAAGTGTTAAGGAATACTCACATCCAATTATCTGGACGTTCCCGAAGTGATGCCCTAAATAATCTTGCTGCATATTTCCATACTCTGTATTTCGTCATTTCTGCATGTAATGCTTTCTTATATAATCCCGATGCTCCACTCATATGCTTTTCAAAATCATCAACATTAAAGACTTCCATACTGAAAGGGTCACGGGATGAAGCATAAAGACGCATACCAAAGTCTTGATACATTTCTGAGAGCTTTTTTCCGGTTTTAATAGAGTTATCGGCTGTTTCATGCGCTGTAGAAAGAGCCATTGCATAACAATGAATAGCACTACGTTGTATTTTAACAAGCTCAGCCCTATGATGATTTATCTTATCTGTGCTCCATAATACTTCTTCTTCAAGTTCATAGTCAAAGCATCGGGCCAGATGATACCATGTTTCCCAGTGATCTGAGTTACATTGTAAATGCAGACGCATGTAGTTTGAAGCTACTCGAATATCGTCTGATTGTTGACCTGGAGATAATCGCTTGGCCGATCGATATTTTGTTAAAGATATCATACCAAGTAAAAAGTACCAGCCTCTTCTAGAGAGTGTGTTCTCCATTGAGGTAACAGGTAGTAAGTTTACCTGTAATTGACCCCTCCAAGCTTGATATAGCTCGAGTGGACAGATAGAAGACTTGAGGTATTGATTGTAATTACGAAGATTATGTTGCATTTGACTAGAGGGTTTAACTTGTCCAGCAACTGCCTGCATTCGTTCAATTGTCACTTTTAGGTCATGTTTAAGGAAGTCTTTCATTGGGAGAGTGTTTGCCATCGTAATAATTCGATCAGCAATACTTAAAACTGTTTTCTTATCGAGCTGTTCTGGTGGACAGCCATGGTCTTCCAGAATGCGTGTTCCCATACCAAGTTTTATTCCATAAAGATCATACAGCACTTGCCCAAGATGATCCTCCCAATTATCAATATGTTTCATGCGAATTAACTCTACTTTCATCATTTTCAAAAATATCTTATTGGATATTTTACACATTTTTCGTATTCCCAGGGCGTTATGAACTTTGGAAAGATATTCTAACATTAGAGATTTTGGCTTGGGGAATAACTCTCCATATTGAGACATAGCTTCTTTAAGTAATGTATATAGTAATGCCCATGTTCTCACTTGCATTTCACGAAGCTTGTTGATAAATCCATTGAATGAGCCTCGTTCACTAAAAATAGCCGTGGCTGGGAGCTGAACCATTTTTACTCTTAGCTCATCATCAAAGATAGCAGCAGCATGTAGAACTCGGCTAAGTTGTGCAATAGTTGTACAAGTAGATTTAAGGTGGCGAGCATCAATTATCTCAAAACAAGTTTCATATTCGTTTAGGGCCATTGTTAGAGATTTAACTAGAAGGTCATCTAAAGCTTTTAACCAGATCAATAGTTTATGTTGTCGACTGTCTTCTAAGCCTTCTGTATAATTGCTTGAACGTAAATCTTCGACTATAACTTCTATACTTTTCAAATGGCAAGAAAACACTTGAGTACTGTAGCCAATACTTAGATAAGCTTCTCTCAATCTTTGCCAAAGGAAAAGCCTGAGAGGGGTACTTCCAGATTTTAAGAATTTCCACATATCCTTTAATGAAGCAGGACTTCCTGTGGTGGAAGCTAGTACATCTTCCGTCTCTATGTGTGGTTGAATAGCACATTCTGGGTCCAAAACAGGCTCAAGTGTTTCAATTATAACGATTGGATCACTACGATCAGCCTGGAAAAGATTGAAGAAAAAATCCATTGTTTTCAATTTAGAAGCTTCACGTTCTGCAGCGGAAGCAGATATTTCAGGCATTGCAGTATTATTAGGGAGGCTAATTACGGGGCCTCCAGCCTTATGTATATGTGTTTCTAGATCTGACCAGCAGCTAAACTTATGCTCCCGCGAAATATCGTCGATTAGGGTGACATATAGTGTTGACGTCCATAAGTATCGTAGGGAAAGATTACTGAAAGAGTCACTAATGTAAGTTCCAACGATATCAGCAGCAAGAGTTGCCCAGCGTCTAAGTCTATCTTGACTTAAATTTCTTGTGTTATACGGAACAGTGCTGTTGGGGCTTATAATTTGGGCATAGATATCCAAATGGATTTCAAATAAAGATTGAGTTGACTCGACTAGATGAATCGTACTATGCTCATTGGAGCGAAGTTGTTTAGCATCATATCGATATCGTGAGAATATATCAGCATCAATGTAACTAGTTAGGCGTACAATAGATAACTTCAAATTTTCTGGCCATACTTTTGTAGAATATGTGGGTAATATTGCAAGAATCCATTCAAATACCGCATCTTGTAAGGTTGTCCATCTGGAGTTTAAGAGATCTATGAATTCATTTAACCCGTCTGATTCATCGAACATTGGAAGGCTGCTCAATTTAGTATTTTCAATTTCATGCTGATTTAAGAATGCAGTGAGCCCAGCATTTTCACCTCCAACTGAAGAGCCTAATACATCAGCTGTGTTCCCGTCAACAAAAGTTGATGCTTTGACTTCATCCCAACTTTTAAGAATATCTCGTAGATCTCTCAGTGCAGTGTTAGCAGTTATTTCTTCATTATCAGAGGGATTTTCAAGAGAAAGTGCTTGTTGTAATTCATCTATTGTACCAAGGTCGTTGATATCTAGCTTTTTAAGTAAACCACCAACAAAGTTGAAAACAGTCTCGTCAACCTGGACAAACTTCCCAAGTTGCTCGGCATATTGAGTTGCTGAATCACTAACATCATCAGTCAAGATGTCCCGATTTCTGATTCTCTTACTTCTTTTTTGTGTGCCGATATCATCATCTCTTACATCACGAAAACCTGCCGTTGATTGAGATCGCTTTCTTGTTGGAAGGATTACAACTGATGGTAAACTATTATCAATTGGTCGAGGGGTTGTCGCTGAGTTTAGTAAGTTGATTGGTTCACCAGTGAATCTAGAGCCCACAAAAGATACTGGAGCTATTTCACTATTATCTAAGGCAGGCGCATCCATCATTTCAATATCATCACACGGTTGATGAAAAAGCACGGTTTGACTAGCGTTTTCTAGGCTTTGTGCCTCTTTTAGTTTAGGGATTATTTGAATACTTACAGCTGCTCCTGGATGACCGATTTCATTTGAAGAAAGCCAAAGCTCACACAGACGGCCTCCGATGGCAGACCAAGTTGGAGACTCTACCTCAATTTTGAGGGGTAAAAGATTGGATTTTATTTCTCTTTCACCATGTCTAAAGAATCTTGTCTCATCCGGAAGATATGGATATGGATCCTTATACTTTGAAAGAAAATATGGCATGGATTTCTGCAAGTAAGGTGCCATGATTGGATGCGAAAGTGCAATATCATCAGAGAGTATTTCAAGATGTTCTTTTAACTGTTCCCCGGCAAAACCTTCTTCAAGTGATGCAGGCTCCACCTCAGCAACAGTGGGATCATCATCCACTTCTAGAGCAGCTTCTAAGCAGTATCTTGATATACGTTTAGAGCCCAGCATTGCACTAACGCGGGCTGTACGCCTCCATAAGTCTGTATCCGATTCATCACTAACTAGTGCTAAGGAGAAGTTTTCTACGGCAGCAATGCCCTGATAGCCTAGCTCATGTGAAGATATTTTCGCATATTGAAGAAGACTTTTTACACAATCCAAAATAAATTGACCATGATTCTTATATGAAAGATATAAAATTTGGGGCAGATTACTTGGGGCGCCATCGACAGCTAGTTCCAACGCAATTGCAGCATCAACATACTCTAACTCTGGATGATTATATACTCGTTGAAACTCGCTTTCACTTTCCGGATATTTAAAAACTTCTGATTTAAGGAGCTCTTGATAGGCTTTGGCAGCGTTTTCATATTGATCAGGGCCTTGTGAATGTAATTTTAGTGCCAATTGATAGTGTTTGAGAGCATCTTCAATCTTCGTGAGAACTTAGTTCCAATTTGTCTTATAGATATATTTAATTTAATTACCTGAATTTCTTTGGTATTATCAATTTCATCTTCAGCATGATCATCGGGAATGATATTGAGAGCTGTAAAGCTTGACTGCAATTCAATTAACTAATGCTCCAAGCCAGTTCCAACCGCAGACCTGCCATCTCATAAGATACCTAGATTATTCATCGGACACGTAGATTCATGAGAAAATTTCAAAATATCAGAAAGATGCATCTACGATGGTCTTTGTCGCCCACAGATCTATTGTTGATACGACTAAATTTAAGTTCCTCGAAAAGATATAATTTTAGACTCGATAATAAACTATTTTTGAAAGGTTGTTGGTAGTATATTGCAATTCCTGTGACATAAATGAATCTTATTTTGTGTCATTTTGTACTCAAAATCAGTTAGTAGAAAAACTAACGGTTATGGCTAGATTTTTTTGTTCTGCTATTAGGTCATATCTTAACTTTTACTGTTTCCACAAAATCGTGCAACGGTTCAGCCCCGGTTATTAGGTGGCCGTTTCCTCTGACTCTAGTTCGGGCGTAGACTGCGACTTCTAGTTGCCGCGAAGAGAAGCTATGCAGGAAATAAAGTATGCGTTTACGTTACTTATAAAGGCCCAACTAATCTAAAAGTTACTCTGGCCTCACCATCTTCATCAGATCTTCGCATAGAACGTTAATCCATCTGTGGATGGGAACACGGATAGACTAAAATCGTAGAAAATTTTAGAGGAAATCTAAATGAAATAGAACGCGGCTTGTCTACACATAAGATTTGATATGATAAAATACCTCCTGAATGAGCCTCAAATTTTATTTAAACCCGAGCCTAGAGATTTTGAGACTTTTACAAAATCTTGCAGTTCATAAATTTGAAAATTTGATAGGCATTTCACATTGCAAAATGTACATCAAATTTGTTATTTTGAGGATAATCTTTTTATAAAATAATTATCATCAGACAAATAATATTTACCAAGATATGAGGGTTAAATATTTCATCAGAATCAAGTGAAAACTAAGATTCAGTTTTTAATGTTTCAGGAATCAGAAGTGAGCGCTTAATTGTGAGGTTCGATATTCTCATAAGTTTGAACTCAAACTTACTTAGTATCCGAGCAATGCAGGTACTTTTATCTTCAAGTGGCAATGGATGCTCAAGGTGTTCCAATCTAGTCTGTTTAAATAGAGGCTGGGTACGCATCCATGTATTTCCTCATATTCCATGTTAAGTTGTATATAGTATTTGGCAAGATAATTTACTTTGATAATAATTCATTTATTTTGCATGCAGCCTTTGGATTCTACACAGTGACAAAGTTTAATTACATTTTAGATAGATGATTCAAAAACTCATTAGATACACTCAATCCCTAGATGACAAGATATTTACTTTAGTATAATTATTCGTAAAGAAACTGGCCGTTGGATCACACAAAGCCAAGAGTTATTCAAATAGCAAGACCACTTCTTTATTAGAGCGTAATGCATAGAACAAAAAATGTCGACACGTGATACATTTCTAAATCGTTGACGCTTGTTATTTTTAAAGCCCCACATTTTACGGTTCCACTTTAGTTTTATAATTTTACCCTAATTGTCTCAGGGTATTTCATTTTTGATTTCTGACACCATCCTCTAATATTTAACATCGCCATCGCTTACCACTGATTATATGAAACTTGCCTGATTGTTTACTTTCCCAATAAATATTCTCATCCTCCTACATCTCATAAAAACCATTGCTTGATATTTGAGTCTTACACTCACTCCTATTCTAAATGCCGCTCTTTTTGAGCCTGCGAAGATTTTCCAGAAATAAACCGGGTAAGATATACAATACCTGCCAGCGACAATCAAAGAGAATAAAATTGTTAGCATTCCATGAGTGGTACGACTTTATAAATGAGATTACTACCAAGAGCCAACCGGTAAGAGTTCTATCTGTTTTTACGGTAACAAATACAGCTAATCACCTATATTCATAGGCTCAAACTGATATAATTGATACTGAGTATACATTTGATCTGGATCGGCTGCCTGTCGCTTTGGGCCCACAACTTCATGTAACCGAGGAAGACGTTCCTAATGGAACCGAACTGACCAATGCAATCAACCAACTCGTTCAGAATATCTGGGAAAATTGTGGCTTTCGATTTAGGCATATATGAATCATCTCTACAGTTTACTTGTACACACTCACTTGTTTGCAAGATATCTCCCCTGAAGAAAATTTATCTTAAAAAAAAACCGTCACAAAAGTCGGATGGATAGATTTGAATGCATCAACCGGTTTCGAATTACTCCATCACTAGAATATAGATCCCTATTGTTAAAACTTGACCATGAAAACCACACGCGTTATGGTGAAATTCATATGGGACCTGAAATTCAGGCATTTATAAATGAAAGAGTAATAACACAGATACCTTCCGAGATCTGACAAAATCTTCAGCCATCAGGGCTCCTGAAAGTTCAGCATATTGTACATCATCAGGTTCACTGCTAGTNTTAAAACTTGACCATGAAAACCACACGCGTTATGGTGAAATTCATATGGGACCTGAAATTCAGGCATTTATAAATGAAAGAGTAATAACACAGATACCTTCCGAGATCTGACAAAATCTTCAGCCATCAGGGCTCCTGAAAGTTCAGCATATTGTACATCATCAGGTTCACTGCTAGTGGAAACATGCTAGTAAAGATTTTTGGAGACGCCATGATAGCCAGCCCTCATCAGGCAACTCTTTGAAGAACTCACTAACAAATACCGTCATGAAGTTATTCTAGTTGCTAATGTGCGTGCCTTAGTAATTTATATTCGCTCATCTATTGATGTCTTATCAAGAACTACCAAGGAGGTGGCGATTGACGCAACTTCCGGGATTAATAGCGCAGGAATGGAGCTATACGTCTTCCTTGTCGAGCTAGATGTAACCGGAGTTCCGATGGCCTACCTTTTTGTTGGAATGGTTCCCTCAAACGATAATTCATCGAATGGAACTACAATACAAGTCCTGGGTCGCTTTTTGAGACCATTAAAATAAGCGAGACTTGCACCTTCCTTTATCCATTGTGATAAGGATAGGTCGGAGATAAATGCACAGCAGGTTTGGCCGTTAGCGAGAATTCAACTTTGCTTTTAGCATGCAAAATGCACCATACAAATGAAGTTGAAAGACTCATACAAGATAAATTCTTTGGCTTATTATATGCCAGGTAAGGCTCATGCCCTCGTTCCTAGTCACGAAATATGTTGGGGCTCCATTCCTGGGTCCTAAATGGAGTCAACAACTATGTTTTACAAAATAAACGATTAGATTTTTATTTAATCGTTCATCTCAAAAATAATGTTACGGGTTAACCCCCTAACGATCATTTTGACAATGCCAAAATATTTTGAAACATATGGGTTCTGAAAGAGCTAATCAACACAGATTGCCTATCTGGAAATATAAAGAAGACCATAGAATATCGTATTCATTGTACAGAAATTAGAACTCTGGCTGTATCTTTTTTCTCTAGATTTTTTAGGATAAACTGAACATATACTGGACTTCCTCTGTTTCTTTAGAACATCAATTGATCCCACAACTAATAATTGGTCAATTACATTATTTATATAAAGGGTAATAGATTTTTTTGGTATATTTGTAGTTTAGTTACTAAAATCAGTTCAGCATATTTCTTATCAGTATTTAAAATCATATGCATAATATTTAACTTTATTTTCTACCACAAAAAAATTATATTCAGATTTAATGCATTTATATTAGAAGCATGTAATAAAATTGTTGAGCTAGGCCAGATTCGGCTAAATCAAATATAACTAGCGTAGCTTGCATTGCATATGCTAACATAGCTTTGCTTTCTGCAACAACTAATTACGAAAAAATGAATCGTGAGACAAAGAAGTAGCCACAAAGGAAAGCAAATTGCACAAGCTTCAGTTTTGTGGAAATACACAAATCTGAGGTAATTCTCTTTAACTAGAATGGCAAGATTGATTTTACATGGTTTTTGCAATGTATTTAGATTTGAGAAGACACTAAAGGTAAGTGAGAAGAAGAGGTTTTGGAACAAGTCGAGCATAGCGATTTCATAGAAAAACATATCAAATATATTACTATTTTCAATTATCAATCCTTATCAAAACAGTCTTAGTGCGACTATAAGTGCAATCAAGAATCTTTATAAACAAAAGAATGTAACAAAAATCTGCTAAAGAGAAGGCTTAATAGTTTTAAATCAAAATCACCAAATCTGAGCCGCCCGAATTTGAAAGGCAGAATTCAAAATATATATAAATTTTTTGAATATTTTCTCAATATTATACGGACCTATATCTATCTGCCACCTGCCTATTTTATTCTTGTGTCGTCGATCATGCTGTACTAGTACAAGTATAGATATTTGCTCTGAAGATATATCAAGTGGTGACGTTTTCTGTTCTATGCATTGTGGGACGTTCACCTTTTTTATGAACTTCAGGTTCCAGTCGATAGGATTATTTACACATTCATGCATCCAGTTTCAATAACACTAACTTACCTGTCTTTACCTTTAGTCTCTAGCTGTAACGGCTTGTTAGCCTGTGAACAAAGCCTGTGGCCTACGATGGTCATCGCAGGCATAATTAATTAGCGTAATTCATAAAACCTAGCTATTTCCAATTATGTCACTCCTGCCCCTGACCAGGTGTAGTGCACGGGCTCCTTTGCCAGATCAGAAACTAATGGAATACTCTGGATATCGACGACGAGGTATAGAATTTCGTGTTGTATGTTTCGGTGATGAAGGTGTTGGAAGGTTATCAAATGAGGACGAATATTTCAGAAGATACATGGAAACAATATGACAAGTCCTTAGATCTAATTTGTATAGAGTGATAAAATTATAAACTAAAATTTACTTTTTGAATGCTCAGGCTTCAATATAAAAACCGTGACACTAGCCTTGGAATGTAGACGGTTCGAGAATACTAAAAATTGACTTTTTTGAAGCTAATTCTTCTCCTACTGGATTTTATCTATTTTAATTTCTGATTTCTCTAGGGAAAGTTGTTGGTAAAACACGAAGTATTGCAATAAGTTAGCTGTCACGAAGTCAGCAAGTTCGTCACGAAGTCGATAGTTATTTATGAATATGTGTGTTCCAGTATCCTTTTTTTAGTAG
>QVIK01000327.1:0-54851 GCA_003957845.1 Oidium heveae
GGAAGCCAGCAACGTCGGTGTGGAGTTTGTCACCAGCCCGGACACAATCGCCGCCGATGCCCGACACCCTTAGGTACTACAGCACCGACAGTAATTTCCCTACCAGCGTCGAGGCAGCGCAATATGCAAGCATAGTCAAATCCTCCACGATATATAATAGTTATAGCAACCCTTTTGAAATATATCATTCTTCCTTTTTTTCCAATTACTCGGCCCGTGTCTACTTATATGCTCAGAGACACATCTATATATCACGTCGTTGTACGTTTGCGGTATTCAAGGGCAGTTGTTATTGTACGANTGTCGATTTAAACGTTCCCTATTTATTTTATCCTTGGATGAAGAATGCGATATCAACTTTGTAGGTGAAAAGGTAAGGAATAGTAAAGGTCCCTGCCTATCTTGAGAGAAGAACGAGGCTCTATTGATTCTGAAAAATACTGTCAGAGAATAGTACCTCTTATTGATGGGAGGGTCTCTATGCAGCCCTGGCTCACTGTGATGCAGGACACTGCTCCTCCCCACGCAGGAGCCAGGACGATGGAAGAGATGGGAGAGAGTGTGTCAATACTCCAATTTCTTGGCCTCCTAACTTCCCAGACCTTAATCTGAGAGAGGATGTTTGGGATAGCATGGAAGATTACATTCAGCTCAACTATCCAAGTTTATGTAGCGGATAAAAAAGAGCTCGAGATACAATTCGACTGATTGTGAATGAAGCGTGGTACTCTGTGTCCTATGAATATGCCAGAAAATGAGCGGGTGGTCCAAGCTTCCCAATCAAAAAATGCCGTTTTTTGCAGCTTCCAACGCCGATAACCGACGTAGTATAGCTTGGATGAGTCTCACGATTAAATTCTCAGTGTTATATAGGAGTTAAATAAAATATACTTTATTTTCAGTGATTTTAAACAAGGTCGCAATTCGACTCCCCGGCTCCGACCGTCATTTAATTGGTAGTTGCGATCTAAGCGAGAATCTCGGACGTATGTAGTGTAGCTGGACTATGCATATGCTGATTCATCATCGGTGTTTGACAAACTCCGCGACAAGGAGATCACGCACATTGATAGGTTTAGCCAAGGTTTACTTTTTGCCATAATGTCCTTAATCTATTGCTCCAAGTGTAAAACAAATCGTCTTTTCGAAATATTTGCTCATCCGTCCCGACCTAATTCGTATAAAACATGTAGTAATTGTCGTTCTCGACAATAGTCGCGACGCTATCGGCCCATTTTTCAAGCACAATCAGTTTTGGAGCGTTCTGAATTAAATAATGGTCAGTTTCATAATCGATCATATTTGAAATACATAGTAACCTGGTATAGGAGTTCGCTTTGGTGCAGACAATATAGAAGTCAACACTGAGGAAATGCCTCTAACTGCCGATAATTCCACCATGAATGACGGCCCCTCTGTTATTTTACCCCAGCTCGGAATCTACTTCATAATGCAGAAAAAGCAGAAGGTTAGATGAATCTGGGGCTCGAAACTGACTTTCATGCTCATAAAACTGACACTTTTGAAATAAAAGAATCTTTACCTATGCTAGATCGTCAAGCTATGGCAGATGACGAACCGGTATTAATTTTGTCTCATTGTGATACACAAGAATATATTACACATATGCAAGCACGTGAAGCTTTACCTGATGATCATGATAATACTTTTGAAACTGATTTTGGAGCCAACTTGGTATGCAAAAGTGGGATTTAAAAGAAATAGCTGATTATTTCTAGGACAACCTATTCTAGATGATTACGCCCCGAACAATAGATTTTTTGTTGATAGAAATAAGAGTCAGCAATAATTGTTGTCACAATATTATTAATACCAAACTAACGAATGTCTAGAATATTTTCAAGATGATAATAACCTTGATACTCATAGAAATGAAGTTATTAACGAAGTTTTCGAAGGTTAGCTTGGTTTACCTTTGATAAAGCACATTTGTCACTAATTTTTATTCCAGGCGCGACATCTGATAACGTTATTTTTGAACAGCCAGTTGTAGAAACTACATGTCCGTTGATTAATGCGTATTAAAATTTCTGTGTTAGATAACTAATCTCATTGCAGTGTCGCAACGATTACCTAACTGACTATCACCGCTTCCAGCTAACCGTCCTATACCTACGGCCTATGTAAATCAATACAATAAAAACATGCCTGCTCACTACCTAGGAACATGCACAAGCGTTTGTCCCTCATGCTATGCTCTTCATTGCATTCAGGAACGAGCCAAGACTTCGTCAATAGCGCATCCTAGATTTCAGACATGTTGTAAAGAGGGTCAAGTCATCCCCAATGAAATACCAGAGCCTCCGCCATAGTTACAGTATCTCTGGACTTCACATGATCGACTAACCAAGTCGTTTCAGTCTAACTCACGCTCCTATAATCGAGAATTTACTTTCACTTCTTTTAATTACACTGCGGATAAAAGGCTATCTGAGAACGCAATTCGTGGTGGAATTAGAAGCTTCTCAATTCATGGGCAAGTTTATTATCAGACTGAGGTAGCCCTACGAGACGTAGCGCTACTGCGATACGCTCAGATATATTTTATTGATCCAGAAAGAGCAGTTGATGTGAGAACGGAACAAGATAACCTGGACGCAAATATAATTAGGGAACTTACTTTTCTCATGGAGCGGATGAATCCATTCGTAGAATACTATCACACTGCACTACACTCCCTCCAGAAATCTGAACGAGAGGGCTCACTCCGAATAGTCCTCAACCCTGAGTTTCGCCTGATACTTGAGGCTCATACTGATCGCCGCCAGTGTAATTTACCTACGGCAAGTGAAGTTGCCGTTGTCTTTCCTGATGATGTCGATAGAAACACAAGAGATGTGATTTTATTTGCGCGTAATAGTGATGGCACGCTTTCTGAAAGATTTGAGTTTATTCATCTCAATCATCCCGCCTACCTCCCACTTCACTATGCCTTATTCTATCCTCTTGGCAATCCAGGCTATTACTAGTCTATACCTTTACAAAACCAGAGGCCTCGAGGCGATTTTGATCAGTCTGAAGAGGCACAAGAAGGAATTATGCGCGGTTGTGTGTCAGCAAGGCAAATTTATCTTTATCTTCTCTTTTCGCATCAGGACCCCGAAACTCTAGCACCTAAATTTAATGGATTAATTCACGGTGAGAAGTTATTTCAGCAATTATGCTGCGATATGTATGCCTGTGTAGATGATATTGTACTAAATTGGTATCGTCGAAACCAAGCCACTATTCGATCTGATCTATACTCGGGTGTTATCGATGCATTAAGATCTGATACCGGTACCCAAATTAGTGAACCTGTGATTTTAGGATCATCATATATTGGTGGTGATAGGCACATCACTAAGTGCTTTCAGGTACGTTTCATTTTCACTTTAATCCTACTGTGGTTTTTAAAATCCCGTAATTTAGCTTCAAGTTGTTGCTATCTGAGTTTCTACGCTATACATTATGATTTAAGGCTGCTCAATACTATCTGTGCCATTCTGTCCAACATTTCTCACAAGTATACTGGTTAATAAATTTAGAATGCAATGGCGATATCCCGGGCAATGGGAAATCCTACGCTCTTCCTCACTTTCACGACCAATCTATCATGGCCAGAAATTCTTGAAAATCTACAGCATAACCAATCCCCCGACTCCCGACCAGACTTAATCGCTATAGTATTCAAACTTAAGCTTGATCAATACCTATATGATATCAAAGAGAGAAATATTCGTGGGGTAGTAATTGGCTCTTAATACTCTATTGAGTAACAGAAAAGGGGTCTCCCACACGCCCATCTTTTATTAACCTTATTTCAAGATTGTGTACCACGTACTCCCGAACAAGTTGACAATTTAGTTCGAGCACAGGTCCCTAGAGATGACCCAGCTCTTGCAATGATCGTAGAAAGTCAACTCACACACGGTCCTTGCGGCTCTAAATTCCCAAATGCACCATGTATGATTAATGGAAAGTGCTCGAAAGGATATCCAAAAAGGTGATATGAGGCGACTACTATCAGGGAAAATTCATATCCAGAGTATGCTAGACCGGATAATGAGGTAAGATGGGGGACAGAAAGGTTTATGTTTGACAAACAATGGGTGGTTCCATATAATCCATTCTTAACTAAAAAATATGGAGCACATCTTAATGTTGAAGTTGTCTGTAACGTGCGTGCTATTAAGTACCTCGCAAAGTATATCTACATGGGCTCAGATCGAGTAACTCTTGCAGTGCCCGGACAATACAATGAAATTGATATAACTCTCCAGGGTCGATAAATTGGTCAGGTACAGGCTATTTGGCGACTCTTAAGCTACACCACTCATGAAGAAAAGCCAGCGGTCATGCAGTTACCTTTTCACTTGGAAGGACGGCATCGTGTAGCTTTTTCTCGGATTATGACTCGAGAATAGATAGCGGCGGCTATAAAAACTCAAAGCTCAGCGTTCAGTGATTGGATGAAATATAATGCTGCAAACATGGACGGCTGTAATTCGTTGTACATTGATTTTCCAATGCACTACATATATATTAGGAATAGGTACGTTATACGCAGCGAAGTCTGATATTAATTTTTCATTTAAAATCTATTAAAAATCTAAAATCGAATTGAGGATGCATTGTACTCACACTAGGAACAGGGGTTGGCATGTAAGAAAGAAAGGCCATACTATTGGACGTCTCCCAATAGCAGTGCCTCGGCAGGGAGAGCAATTTTATCTCAGGACTTTGCTTACTAATTTACTTACTGCTAAGCATGGAGCAAAGTCCTATGAAGATCTCTACACCGTTGATAGTGTGTATTATGAAACTCCGTCGACAACTTGTCGAGCCTTATGTTTAATTTATGATGATTCAGAATGGATAATAATGTTTGATGAAGTTAAGAATTCTAACTCTGCAGCTTCTCTCAGGTACCAATTTGGTGCCATTCTTGCTAATGCTGGGGCCTCAGATCCCCAGACAATATGGAATCGCTTTTAGGATTCATTTTCTGATAATTGTCTGTTTCGGATATCAAGACTTGAAGGGGAGTTAAGTATGCCACCTCTGGAATGATCTGAAGAAGAGCAAAGGTTTGACTATGTCCTCTGGCTACTTGGGGATGTCCTGCGGGGCTTGGGCTTAGATTGGGAAGCGGCGAGATTGATTAGGTCTCGTCACAATAGGAGGCTAGGGAACGGAACGTGCTGGTTGCAGAGGCACTAGATTTCAATCAAGAAGCGGAAAGAGAAATCTCCTCAGATTCCATGCGTCGATTCTCATTCGGCCAGCGTGGTGTTTATGATACCATTATGCACACGATTAACAATGGCCTAAGGCCCAATACTTTCTTTTTGCTGGGTCCTGCTCGTACGGGTAAGACTTTACTCTACAAGGCTCTTTGTAGTAAATTTTGTTCGGAGGGAAAGATTGTTCTTTGCGTGGCATCGTCTGGGATCGCTGCACTGTTACTACCAAATGGTAGAACGGCCCACTCCCTTTTCAAAATTCCCATCAGATGTACCGAAGACTCTATATGTCGTATACCTACGCAAATTCAGTTAGCAAATCTTCTACGGCAAACTTCCCTTATTATTTGGGATGAGGTAACTATGCAATCCAAGTACAATTTCAATGCAGTTGACATAGTCTTGCGAGATGTCTGTGATAGAAGTGCATTATTTGGGGGCATTCCTGTGTTGTTAGATGGCGACTTTGCTCAGATATTGCCTGTCGTCAAGAAAGGTCGAAGGGAGCAAGTTGTTGGTGCCATCATTAAGTCATGGCCAGGGTGGTGTTCGGTTAAGCCACTTTTTTTGACTCAGAACATGAGAGTAATCAGTCGACCAGATAATCAACATTTTGCTAACTGGCTTTCGGCTTTACCATACACACCATTAATGAATGAGCAAATAGAAATTCCAGAGTGGATTAGAACAACTGATGATCGAACTCTCTTTAGAGAGTATGTTTATCTGATTCATGACTTGCAATCATTAGAAACTTCAACCTTCCATGTTCGAGCGATACTATCTTCCAGAAATGACGCCACTCATCTATTTAATGACGAAATAGGGGCTTTTCGATGAACATTGTCGCGGAATTATTTTTCTCTGGATGAGGTATGGAATGAAGGAGTTTTATGTTACTATACCCCGAATACCTGAGGCAAGCTACATGTGAAGGTCTCCCAACAGGTATTTTAAGATTACAAGTAGGTATGCCTGTTATGCTCCTCAGGAACTATTACCCCAAATTTGGTCTTTGCAACGGTACTCGACTTATTATCACATGGCTCTACAGTAGCTGTATTAAAGGGCGGATTATCTCCCAAGACCCTCGCTGTCATGATAAGGAGCATTTGATATTCCGCATCACATTGAATTCTAAAGATGAGCTACCTTTTCCATTGGTGCGAAGACGAATCCCACTTCGACCTTGCTTTGCAATGACTATCAATAAATCTCAAGATCAAACCCTCAAAGTTGTCGGTGTTGATTTGTCAACGCCTGTCTTCACGCATGGACAGTTCTATGTCGCTCTATCAAGAGTAACAGATGTGAAAAATCTGATAATTCTTTTACCGCCCTGTGCAAGGGGATCAACTAACGTCGTGTACCCAGAGCCTTTGCTAACTCATAGACAGTTAGTGATATCCCATGTGTGATTTTATTGTAATGAGCTGACGTAGTTTAGATGTATTGAGACAATTACCAGTGAATGCGTGCGTCCTCCACAAACTAGAGTTCACTATAACGCTCTTAGTGTTAAATTTTGGTAGGTCGATTATCACAAAGCTGAATGAGCCTAATGCTAACAAACTTTATGATAGATTCCTACTCTCTTGCCTACCCCCCACCCAAACAAAAATGATAAAATAATTTAAAGAAAAGGTCTTCAGAAAGAATTTCAAATTAGTAGTTGAATGTTGCAAAGTAGATAAAATAATAATAAAGCAATTCCTTTGAAGAAGGTGCAATCAAATGTTAGCATAACGTAATTTGCGTGATTTTTGATGTAGGGTTTAGTAACCGATTAACTTGGACCAATAGCCAATAAATGTAGTGACTGAAAACTTGGGCATTGAATTGATTATCTAAGAACATAAATAAAATATATAATATATAATAATTCTAAATACTAAAATATAGTAAATAGAGTTCAAATTTAGAGATACATTGGTTTTAGTACTACATCCATAATTCATGCTATTAAATCTACTAAAACACTGCGGTAAAATATGAGTTTTATCAAGCGCAAAAACAAAGAAGCTTAGAATTTTAAAGGAGGACAGCAGAACTTGGCAAACGCTTTATTCTTTCGATTGTTATATTAAAACATGTAAAAATATGCCTTAAAATTTGAACAATCCTAACATTAGTGTTCTACATGTTCATAAAATAAAAAGAATCCATCTATCCCCTATGAACGCCGCCTAGACTTCGCTCCTCGGTACCCGAGGAGCTGGCTAGACTCTAGCATATCAAATGTGAATATTAAGGTTAATAAGTGCACAAATATTTTTTCCCTCCATCTCCATAACTCCTTTTCCCTTCATCCTTGACTACTCATGATTAAATTCTATAAGATTGTAGATTTTATAAGTGATAATCAGATGATCATGATATATATTTTCTCAAAGTACGTTCAATGTATCTTCTATCCTAGTGCGAGTGATCGCAAGTAAATAGTCTAAATTAACCCCTTTTCCCCCTTGTCCTTACATCGATTAAGACATAATTCTGCTTACAAATTCTAAATTTTTTCCATACAACAGCTTTTATAACTATCTCATGTTTTTGACTGTATGATGTTTGAATAATTCTAGTCGAAACTATAAATCTATGAAGAAATTTAATTTTAATGTTTGTTGAAGTTAGCCTTGCTGCAGAGACTGGTTGTTTCCTTACCTAAATCTAAAGAATTGAATTATCATATCTTACCATCTACACTTCAAAAGAAGCATCGATTCCGAAATCTATTACTAATGGTGAGTTTATGAAATAAAAAATCACTTATCAATACCAAAAATTTAACGAATATATCGCTGAAGAGCTTAACTATTTCTTCCGAAAATATTATTAGGATAGAAATCTTTGTCATGCCATTTTCGATCAGTCGAAGAATGACATACCTCGAACTGGCAATTGGCCCATTGAAGCATCTTGGTGTAAGTAAAAAAGTTACCCAGTGCGAGTTTCGAATTGGTGACTATCGGCGCGACCATGCTCACAAAAAACCACCACTTTCCGAATAAACTAAGAGGAGCCACAGAGAATGGGCCGAAGCACATGTTAATTGGACCATCGAAGATTTGATGTCCATTTTGTGGACCGAAAAAATCTGGTTTAAGGAAGGCGAGAATTTTGCTCGATAGAGTGAAGTAAATCCCTGAACTTATCTTATTACTTAGCCTGATGAAGTATACGATATCAACTGTGTCGATGAGAATTTGAGAGGCAGAATTGGCTGGATGTCCTGGAGCTCTTTTACGGGACCGGAGACTATCCACCGGATCACGCCTAACGGCTACTGCCGGCAGCAGCTTTCCCCCAAGTGTCTTAGGATAGTACAGCCATCGGCCAATGATCCGCAGACTCCAACGTTGCTTGCCCGCCAGGCGGACAAGTCGTCAGGTGCCTTCCCCAGTCGCGCCGCGAAGCTCGGGGGGCAGCACATGGCACTGCTCGTCCACACTCCTCTATGCTTGGCCCAGATGTGCCCGCTCGCGGATGAAGATGATGAGATCGAGGTGCGTGCAAGTACCACCCCCACCCTGGGAAAGGTCCGTGCCTGTTCTGGGAGAAAGAATTGGGAACCATTGAATCTGAAAATTACTTGCAAAAGATAGTGCCTCTAATCTATGGGATGGTTATCATGTTACTTTGCTTTCCATATTATAGGACAATACTCTTCCTCACACATCAGCCAAGACAACAGAAGAATTGAGAAAGAGGCTTATCCCTCTCATCTCTTGGCCTCCTCACTCCTCAGACCTTAACTCAGTACAAGCTGTTTGGGATAAAGCGAAACATTTTATCCAATAATATAAATTTCCAAGCCTGAGTAGCGGAAGGCGAAGATTGAGGGATAAACTTCGGTCGATCGTGAAGGAGGTGTGGAACTCTGTGTCTTGCGACTATTTAGTTAATCTTATTAAAATTAAGCCTTCTAGATGCCAGGCAATAACAGGTGCTATTTGGGGCCAATAAAATACTGAGAGCTGCCTAACTTAGACCGATGTTTGTTCAGATTTTGTTGAACATCTCTGTGCCTTAGTTCAAATCAGATATGTCAATATTTAACTACTTATATATTTATACAAATTCATATAAATGTTGCATAAAATTCAACGCATTAAATCCTATATGAATTAGGCTTAAAGTGAAGAAAAGAAAAATACCCACATTGAATTTCTACCGGCAATTGTTCGGTGGACGTCACAGAATTGTTGCACAGACGCTACAGGGGTATATATATATATATATATATTTTTTTTCAGCAGGATAGACGCATATGTCAGTACTTGAAGATCCTGGCCCGCTCCCCGGACACCGACAAGCCTCGCGGAGTTTATCAAACACCGCCGATGAATCAGCAAATGCACAATCCAGCTACATTAAATAGGGCCAAAATTCTCGCTTAGATTGCAACTACCAATCAATCATACGGCGGTCAGAGCCGGTGGGGGGGGGGGGGGGGGGAGGGCCGAATTGCGACCTTGTTCAAAATAACTGAAAATAAAGTATGTGTTATTTAACTCCCATGCGACACTGGAAATTTTATCGTGAGACTCATCCGACGTGGTGTGTGCTGGCTATCGGCGTTGGAAGCGGCGAAAAACAGCATTTTTTTTTTTTTTTTTTTTTTGACGGAGAAGCTTGGACCACCCGTAGTTTTTCTGGCCTAAGAGGACATAATCTCGCTAAGCATATAAAGAAGAATATATTTGATTATGCCTGATTTATCATACTTCGATTATTTTCGGGGAGGAATTTCTCTGTACTTGAGCTTTTGAACGTTCATAGTGCGTGGGTGCATAGATTGTGAAGTTTAAAGAGTAAACAGGTATTAATACTCCTCAATCTAAGATTAACCGCCCTAGTCTCCTAATATTTGAACTATCCAACTCATTCATTGTATGCTATATTAAAAAGACATAACATTTAAATTCCTCCCCCTCCCCCTCCCCAAAATCATCGAAATATGATAAATCAGGCATAACCAAAAATAATCTTTTTTATGTGCTTAGCGAGGTTATGTACTGACATATGCGGGTATCGTGCTGAAAAATACCCATGTAGCGTCCATCCAACAAAGATGTAGTGTCTATGCAATAATTCTGTGGCGTCCACTGAGCAATTAATTGCCTTTCTACCGTGATAGTAGGACCGTGGCCAAGGCAGGTGCTATAAGCTCCTCGAGCGCCAAACGCCAAGCTAAACTTACTAAACCCAAACATACAAATATGATTAGCTTGCCACATGATCATAGCCTCATTCTAACAAGAACAAGTCGGCAATCCAAATTAGATTTACCCTAGTGATAGGCAGAAGACTCGGGTTGACTCATTGAAATACGATTTTGAAGGAGCAGATTTTAAGAATGCGCCTTAGCTGCCATATATTTAGAGTATTCAGCTTTGCGCCAACTCAAGAAAATCAATGGTTGTTAAGAAGTGTGTAGAAGATATCGTTCCAAGCAAACGATAAATAGGCTTTGCTTCAAAGTTATTAATTAACAAATAGACCAAGCGATCGATGACCTTATGTAAATCATAGGAATCCCGTAGAAACTAACACACGGTATGATTCGACGTTGTGGAGATCTAGTTGCCGTGCTCATTGGTGAAGGTTGAAGTGGATTATAAAAGATGACGGCCGGGGGTCAATTAACACTGCCTCAAATATAATGACATCATTGACCATAGATGGATTAAAGGTATGGTTGGCTGGCCTAAGTTTTGAGAATAGATCCCGCCGACCACATATTCTTAATACAAAAACGAATTTTTATCACGAGAACTTACATTGAAATTCATATATAAGAATTGAACATTTTATCATAAGAAAAATTCCACAATTCATTATCGATGGATTCACTACATGATGTCTATCAAATAGATCAGGAATATTATGGAATTGAAACTACAAGTTTCGAAATTTCTTCAAGTGCTGCTCTGAGTTCTAGACAGAAATTATTGATTGGCTGTACTTTGGACGTATGCATTAAACCTAGCAAAACTTCCTCAAATTTACTGCTGATTTACAGCAATAGCTCTTCAAAGGCAAACCAACTTTGAAGAAGCTCCAGCTATGGTGCGACAATGCAACATTTAATGATCCCCTCACTATGTCTACGGGCCGTAAACAATACCAAGCTCAGTGGTACGGGTTAAAAGCTGCCTTTTCGGAAATACAACAACTACAGGCTATTGTAATAGCCTCAGGAAACCCGATGCATCTTTTCGTAAAAACACGATATAAGGTTAAGGGTGTTGGGATTGAAAAAATAATAAGTAGTAATGTTAGGATCCACACGGATACCTCGGAGAGATATATCACAGGCGTCGACGATCTCTGGAACGGTGAGATACCAAATGGAGCTATTGCTAAGGTCGGTCTTTTCCAAATTCTAAATCCTTTTTGGTGGATTCGTCTAGCCGGGGAAGTAGCATTCTGGATGTTTAGTCTAATATGGTGGACAAGGCTCTGGAAGGTGAGTGTGATGAAGGAGAAGCGCGCATCTCTTTCTTGTTAAAGTGATTGAAGAAAGCGATTTCTAACCAGAAGATAATATTAACTGAATTTTTAGATATTCCGGAATCTAAATAGTATTGTTGTGCCAATCTTTGTCAGTATACCGAAATCGAATAAGATTGAAGAAGCGGAAAAGAATAGACGGGGCACAATTGTTGTGAACAAAGCTATGATTAATTGAGTGTACTGTTTAGCTTTATGTTGAGTTGAGGAGGAATAATGATGGAGTCGAAGTGATCACACATACGCGTATCCATATTTTGAGTCTGTTCTCAAAATGCACGCCTGCAAAGAATACTCTGAAACGAGATTAATGAAATATCAACTAGTGTTGCTTTTAGTGTAGGGAAATGTTAACCAGACATTAGTTTTTTACTTACAAAACATCACACCCTTGTTCTCCAAATTAGTGATAATGTTGTGATTGGTGGATCACCCCTGCCAGCTCACTCTTCGTGATTTTACCAGCACCACATCTCACTCTTGCCTTCTTTGTTAATGAAACAAAATGTAGAGTCGTCAAAAGCTGTATACAATTTCCACAAAAAACTACTGAAACTGGTCATCAATATTTCAAGCATTCAATAGCAAATATGATAGTAGACAATATTTCAGTCTCCCATAGCAACGCGAAAAAAACGCATACTAAGAAGGGATTCGCACGCCGGTTATGATTGGAGAAAATTGAAGTATGGACTCAAGATAGGGGTGATGTGGTGTAAGTAAAAACGCGAAATGTGAGCTGGCAGGGGTGATCCACCAATCACAACATTATCACTAATTTGGAGAACAAGGGTGTGATGTGTTGTAAGTAAAAAATTGATGTGTGGTTAACATTTCCCTTAGTTTATTAGCCCATATTTAAACATTTTTTTGAAGTTTACCTATCATGTACGCTACTCCGAGGTTGTTAAAATGACAGCGCTTAGTTATATGTTATTCAACATTATCATTCTGCATACTGAGGCCTCGTATTACATTTGTAGATGTCTTTACGAAGTTCAATCGACTCTCCTTCATAATTAGTCTCCCTTAAACCTTAAACGTTCATGCATAGAGATTAAAACCCTCGATTATCCAGACATTTCTGATGAAGTGAGAGGACTACCATTACACAGGCCAGCAACTAGTATTCGAGATCACATTAGAGTAGGTCGGATGATCATATATAGTAGACTCGATTTTCAAAAATTCATGCGTACTTTCATGATGTCACACAAGGAGAAAAATGGTAGCAGGATACACAAATATAAATAAATTGAAATATGGCTTTTATTCCTCACACATTGTTGGTTTAATAAGGCTTTAAGTCGGTAAAATGAATATTATTCAAATACTATCTAATTGTTATTGTTGTTGTTACAACTATGACTAGGAAATAGGTTATCAGAATCGGCATATAGATAGTGGAGCAAGGAGCAAGAAGTGACAGGCTACGGATGCTATCCTACATAATACACGAGATAGATGCATTACACTCGACCAAAAGGCCAGACCAGAATCATAAAACACCATGACATGGTATATCTCCACATATATATTGTACAAGATACGGCAATCTTGACATGGATACTTGTGATTAATGTGGTTCACAAACGAGTGACGCACCGAATCCATAATAGTATCTTTGCTTGTCTGTCTACAAATCACCATATTATGACTTCTAAAGCTTTTAAAGTTGGCCAATTGCTTCTTGCTCTTCAAGCCAACTAGAAAGGGCAGTTTAGAAACATTCGTTAAGCTGCATTATCATGTCATGTAGCTCCGAGCAATCTTGAGCATCATTCAAATGAGCGAATCGTATAGATAGTTTCACGCGCAAACAATCAAATACTTGCTCCCACGGAAGAAGGAACATTTGTGAGGTGGGTTCTGTCAATGGATGCATGTGGTTATCTTCTTAGAATCCCTGCACTTCGCGATGTCAATAAATTGTTACTCCAGCAACGCGTAGGCTCCCAAGTGTTAGATTCTTTTGTTTATAAAGATTCGTGATTACACTTATAGTCGCACTATGACTGTTTTGATAATGATTGATAATTGATTTGATCAATATTTCTATGAAAGCGCTATGCTCGACCTGTTCAAAAACATCTTATTCTTACTCACCTTTAGTGTCCTCTCATTTCTAAATACATTGCAAAAACTATGTAAAATCAACCTTGCCATTCTTGTAACAATGAATTATCCCAGATTCGTGTATTTCCATCAAAATTGAGCTTCTGCTATTTACTCTCCTTTGTGGCTCTTTCTTTATCTCACGATTCATTCTTTCGTGATTTGTTGTTGCAGAAAGCAAAACCCTGTTGGCATATGCATTGCAAGCTACGCTAGTTATGCTTGATTTAGCCGAATCTGGCTTAGCTCAACGCCAAGACGGTAGGTTTTAAGCGTCCTAACCGGCAGTTACAGCCTATCACAGTACGCCCCCCTCTACCATAATGACACAAAATATCACGGGACTAATATCCCTATAGCATCTGACGCCTTGTCTCACGTATCAAGTAATTCTCTCATGCTGATGGTCTCTAGGGCAACTACTCGCTATAATCACCAAATTGTTAACTTACCCTGCCACTGTGGATCACCCAAGGCATTTCTCTACTGTAGACTTCTACAACGTCGTCATGGTCGCCCCCCCCGGGGCCGATCAGCTCCCTTATTTCTAATCTACATGGAATACCTGAAGGGGCAAAAAAAATAACAACTCCTTGCCATCATCAAAGAGCTGAGCGAATGGCGCCCAGACCTATTAGGCCTTCGCGAGCCTTTTGAAATAGTCACAGATCTTTAAAGCTTGCGAACCTTCCTGACGGCTAAACAGCTTGATCAGTGCAAGGTGAGGCGGTCAGAATCTTTGTCTCAGATTAACTTTTTGATTACCTACCGCCCCAAATCAAAGGCACTTCTACCAGATACTTTGAGCCGTTTACCTGGCCTCAAACTATCAGATAAATTGGACGAACGTCTACGACATCGCTTCCACGCCTTAATTGCTAAATTTAAAATCGAATCACATCTTCTTCATGACCTGCTGCATAATGATAGCAACATTGATTCCATATTCACCATTTTCCATGGAATTGCTCTAATTTATAATATTCACAATACTTATTAAGAATGATACCTCTCAGAGAATGGTTAATTCGTTACAAGATCTATTAAAACGTCGATGGCCAGGATTATTATAGAAGTTACTTAGAGAAAATAAAGTTTAATTTATTTCGAGTAATAGACTTTTATACTATAGAAGCAGAATTCTCGCTCCTGACTATGAAGATATTCGTCCTGAGGTGGTGCACTGCTTTTACTCGTCTTGGCCTACAGGCTATCCTGGCAAAGTCAAATTAATAGATTTATCTCAAAGATTATATTGTTAACTTCGAATGGCTCATTTTTTTGCCGAATCTGTAAATGAGTGCGCTCTCTGCTTTCAGACAACGAGTCCTTGCATATCGCCACCTGGCTTTCTAAAACCTCTCGAAATTCCCCTACCTACATGGAACGATATCTCAATAGATCATGTTATTGAATTACCACCCTGTGAACTTGATGGTAGAATCTTTCACTGTGTCTTTGTGGTAGTAGATCGGTGTTCGAAATGCTGCTTTTTTTTCTGACACATCTCTAGATATAGCAGAATTAATAGAATGCCTCATCAAAAATGTCTTCAAACTCCATAGCTCACTAGATTCCACCGTATCCGATTGTGGCTCTACATTTGTCTCTGACTTCTGGCGTAGGTTGAATGCCCGTCTTTCTACTACACTAAAGCACAGCTCAGCTTTTCATCTACAGATCGATGGTCAGAAAGAAATTGCAAAACTGCCTTAAACAAATGCCTCTGTGCATCTGCGAGCTTCACATTGGACGATTGGGCTGATTGGTTACCTCTTACTGAGTTTTCTGCGAATAGTCATATTTGTAAGGTAATAGGTGTATCACATTTCTTAGCTAACTACGGTTACGATCATTGCTTAGGAATTGAGCTCATATATCCCAAGCCTCCAAATCTTTCAGATTCTACTAAAAAAGAATATTTCAAAGCAGATTCTATTGCTGATCGTTTTAATCATATTCTTGCAAAACTGCATGCTCTTATTTGCCAGTCTCAAGAAAGGTATGAGGAAAATGTTAATACTCGACGATCCGATGCCCCCCTATATATATAGAAGGTGATAAGGTGATGACAAGTCTCAAATTTCAGCTGTCTATTTATTTATGTGAAGTGGAACAGTTTTTTTTTAACACAGATTTCTATGATTCATTGACATTCTAGATAGCTAGTTTGTATATATTTACTACTACTAGGCTCCCAAGTTTTTGTATCATTTCATACAATGTGCAAATATATACACCAAGTGTATCATCAATAGGGCCGTTCAGAGTTGGAATCAGTGACCGAATAAAAGTTTAATAATGGTAAACTTGTATATTACTTTCTCGTCCCCTGCGGGAATCACTCGGCAAATAAACGAAAAAAAACACCAAAAATTCAGCATCGTCATTCGAAGCCCAACATCACGATTATTCCGTCTAAAATTATAAATTAAAATTAAAATAATTATAAATTTATCAAATATCTAATTTGGTGATTTTTCTCAGCGTAAAAAGGACTATATTGAGGTAGCAATGACAGTTTAGGAAAGGCTTGCTTTTTAAATAAACATTATCATCTCTGAAAGCCTGTAAACGCTATTTCTCAACGTTCTTTCTCACTAAAAATTTAATAATAAGATATCATAATTCATGCCATAGCTCTCTAAAATTTTTGAAATAAGATTGAACAAATATTGATGGTGGTAATACAATTGAAATCTAGATAAGGAAGTCATTTTGAAATTTTTGATGTAGTTTTTCCTGAGTAATTCCTGCAGGTTGACGAAAACGTAATATACAAATTTGTAATATGCAAATTTTTATTCGCCCGAAATTCCAACTCTGAACGGCTCTGATAAATATATTGATTCCTTTGTTTTAGAATATTTTGCGCCTAAATTAAGATTTTTATAACTAAAGAGATAACTTTATGATTAATGATTCAATTCTATGCACGATTTGTAATGGAATCCAAAACTTTATTCGTCTTGGGGGGGGCGCGGAGGAGGGAGGGGTGAGTGAGGCTTTCATGAAAACAAAAAAAACCAAACCTGAGGAAAAAAAAAAAAAAAATTGCTGTTTGAAAATTTTTAAGATAGTTCTTTTTTTAAGTCCGTAAATCAAAATATTTTCTATTTATTTAATGCCAATAAAATTATATACAGGAGAAAAGAAGTTCATTAGTTTTTTTTAAAAAAAAAAAAAAAATAGAGTGTAACTTCCTTCTGTCGGATAATTAAACTAGCTAGATATAGATAGACCTGTTCCTAGTGATCACGTGACCAGATCATTGTTCTATATATTGAACTTGAATAGAATAGAGAAGAGTATAATATTAAACTTTCATAACAAACAACCTGACTTATGTCAAAGACTTGTGATATCACATTTTAAGACCTTCCAACACCTTCTCTTATATCACCATTTATTTATCCTCAAAAATTCGAGTTGAAAAAAAAAAAAAAAAAAGAACGGAGATGAAGGCATAGAGGTCTAATATCATTTGTCGGCGAACTAGTAAAATATAAAAAAAAATATAAAGGAATTAAATGCGATAAATATTTTTATACATATTGGAGGGAAACTTGACGAGTTGAAACTCAATTTTTATATTCAATTCTTGCACGACTTTTCAAAAGTGATCGACAAATACCAAAGTTATAATTAATAATTATGTTGAAAAATTTTCTCTACGATTTGTTGATCAAAAGCAAAATCGATAGTGGACGGTGTGGGGATTGAACCCACGACCTCTCGCATGCAAAGCGAGCGATGCTACCACTGATCTAACCGCCCGATATAAATCTTAATTATATTGTTGTAATATATAGTCAATATCTTGCTTTCATGGCTAGTCTATTCATTTAGGTCTAAACTTAATTCATCTAATCCCCCAAGATTTGTAATTTTTATGTAGATTGGCTGCACAATCGTCTTCCCTCGGCCAATCAATGCTGAGCTGATTCAATTTGGTTCCCAGCACAACACAAAAATTTAAATTACTCTATTGTGGCTTCGAAGTAAATAAATGTTTTTTTATAGGGAAATGAATGTACAATATATTATATATTCTTACATAATCTCCTAATTTCAACCTATAATCCATTTTTTTTTTCCCACTATTGATTCAAACTCAGCAGTTACAGAGCCTATTAGCCGTAACCACAAAACACTATGAAATGCCCTATGAAAGCTCTGTGAAGAATATAGTTGCGTCGATCAGCACCTTGGCTACTATAAACGTCTATTCTGCTTTATAAAAATCTTGTCTTAAAAAAAAAAAACTTCAAGGTTTCGATATTTTGTCATCTTTTTAAAAATAGAAATAGGGAACTAAATCTTTGATCATAAAATTAAGCCTCTAGATCTCTCTAAAAAACAAAACCTCCTTTGGCAAAAATTGTTTTTTGATGTGCCGGCTAAATTACTAGCTACTAACAGTTTTTAATTGGAGATAACATAAATAAAAAACTTATTGGTCTTCTCTCTCTCTCATATCGCTTTATATGTGACGGGACTAAAGAGGTGAAACAATGAATTTGCTGCCATTTTTTTGGTGCACAAATTAGATTCCAAAACGATCATCACTAACCTAAGCTCAACAAGACATACCTTCAAGTATCGAAAGGAACTGTTTTTTTGAACTTCACTAGAGCAGTTTATCCTCAAATCTAAATTATATGGTCTCAAAAACCACGCTGTTCCGCATAGAACATGGATGGATGGATGGATTGTTTTTTTTTTTTTTTTCGCACGAGCTCCCAGACCTGGCTTCGGAGTATTTGACGAGTCTGGTCTTGCATTGCTCCGCAAATGTAAAAAAAAAAATTCCTAGAAATTTGAAAACGATACAATGGTCATCACCCGTCCAAAAACTGCCAAGGATCTCCATCGTGAAGAAACTGCAGCTCAACTATGTACACAGAAGACTGATGTATGGCAGCTATTAAACGTAGATATTGAAGGTGTCAGTACAACGATAGTGAGTGTCCAAAATTAGATACTAGTGTAACCGAAATCACATCACGTGACTATGTTCACAATATAAAGTGAAGAATTCAACATACATAGAGATAGATAAAATAAAGATAGAAGATAACCAAATTTGAATTGAACTTGTTTAAGATAAGAAAGTGTACACCGCGAAACCAACAGTAAGGGGCCTTATCACTCAGATAGTCATCGCCACTTCCTCATCCGATACGATCAGGATTACCTGAAAAGGAACAACTGAAAACGTACAGAAAAACGGGGAAGCGCAAGCTCCAAGTGCTTATCCGAGCAAAAGAAGCTGTGTTAAAGGCACCTGCTACTGAAGAAAGCACACCTAATTGAATAGGCAGCCAAAACATGGATAGTACTTCTAGCTGATCAAAAGCGTCAACTATGGAAGACTTGACAGTTGATGTAATGCGCTTATGAAAGGCGACCCTTAGGGCTATCAGTCTCCCCTACATATATAGGAATTCATATCAATCAAAGAAGGAAGAGGGAGCACAACGCATGAAATCGCCTCATCAAGAGCCTCTGAGCTCCATATTTATGTCCTACTAATACAAAAACCATGTTGGACGGGACCTAAAACGTCCCATCCCTTCTTCGACTCTCATGTACCTCCTGCCATTGAAAATGCACCTCCTTGAGCTGTCACTTGCTCACGTAAAGACAATTTGTAGTTCAATTCGAAGCAAACTTTTCTTTCACAGCCGATCGGGGATTACTGCTTGGTAAATGTCAACGATAAATCGTTTCTTAATGTATACAAAGCTCCGCATGACCCTTCAGCAGTACTAGCACCTCTCAATTGGACTCCACCTCCTTGGTCAGTCATATCTGGAGACCTTAATTCTGTCTATTGGGTATGGCAACCTGGGGCAACTTATAAGTAAGGTCAACTAGATAAAATTGAAAATTGGGCCGAGTTGTTTAACTTATCATATTTAATCATCGGTCAACCCACTAGCAGGGCTGGAGATACCTTAGATTTAGCTTGGACGAATACTATTGCGACCGGCATTTAGGTCGCATGCGATGATTGTATGACCAGTGATTACCACCCGATTTGTGGCCCAGTTCCTTGCCATAACTGAGTGCCTCACGATAAAAGTCATATCCAAGCCACAAAAGATAAGCTGCCTAGATTTGCTGAAATTGTAGCCCATTCCTACCTACCCTATTTACTCTGGACTTTATCGAAAAGATAAATAGCATAGCCTTTGATCTTTGCAAAGTGTTAAAGGAGGTTACTCAGGCAGTTGGCATACCTATTAATCGAGGTCGTAGGCCTTCCCTAGATAATCAAAGATACCTCCTCTTGCACATAAAGATAGGATTATTTCCGATCAGGCCGAACGAGCTACTACACTTCGAGAGTATTTCTTGGCAAGATTTTAAAGCTCCGATGACCTCCCTCCATGTACTTTACCAGGAGAGAATCATATTCTGAGGAGGAATGAGCTAGCAGAAATAGAAGTACGTTCATGTACTATTGGTAGTGGAAGCACTCGTCTTGGTGCTGATGGAATCTCAGCGGAGCTCATAAGTGCTTGCTAGGGTAGCATAGGATCATTCATCACCATTTTATTTCAAGTATTTCTACGATTTGGTCATCACCCGTCGTGTTCTAAGCTGACAGAGATTCATCAGATAGGTGAAGGGCGACGTGAAAATTTAAGATAAGATGGCAGGTGCGACCGTCTAATAAGGTAGTTTTATTGGCTTAAGAGGCATGGCTGAATCTACTGGTTAGCTTATCAAGAGGCAATAAATGCAAATTGATTATTAATTGATAAGGGATAAGGTATTGTGAAAGGGCTATCAACAACACAATGGCATAAAGGTATGAGGTCCGAATACTGTTTATTTTCAACATGAGGAAAAACTATTCTACATACTTAGAGAGATCTTATATCCTTCTATCAATATACCATGAGTTATGTCATATCCTATTTATTTACATAGTCTTTAAATGTAGATTCACTGTTACAAATATGAAGAAAAAAAATTCATCGAGATATAAATGGGGAGCCGCTAACAGGCACTCACCTTGTACGCCTCCAACTATAGTCATCCGTGCAAGCATAAGTTTCGATCAATAGTAGCAACAAGGCCATTAAGTCTCTACGATTTTCATGTGCATTGGTGGCTGGTCCAACCTACTCGAGAAGCCCGCGCCGCTGTTTCTTTAACGCCAACGATCGATTATGCGCTGGAGGGGGTACGTGAGGAGATTGCGTCAGCACCAATCTACCGCCAAAGGGAGATATTTGAGTATATTCAGTCGATGCCGGTCATAGAAGTCCAAAATCTTGCAGTTCTGCGGACTAGCAGAGGCCGTCCCGAAGGCGCATTGAACGGGCCAACAGCCTCACAAACCTCCACAAGAAGAGATCCTTCGCAGTTTGAGGTTTTCGAAGCGTCCTTGAGGCCTCGAAAGAGGTGCGGAAGGTGTGGGCAGGCTGGGCACAATGTGAGAAATTGCCGTCAAATTGTCACACCTTCTGCACCAGCATCGGACGCATCGACAAGTATGGCCAACCTGATGTAAGGTTTGTTCATGATGCCAGAGCGGTGGGAGAGATGGAATATTGATATGACATGTTTAAGCAGGCACTATATTGATCAATGTAAACAAGCAAAAGACAGATAAACAAGTCGAAATGAAAAATAATTGAGAAGCTTTGTTAGCGATTAAAATGATATGCAAGCTATTTGAAGTGTTGGTTCGTCTAGATTCATGTCAAAGAAGTAGAATACAGGAGAAATACTTCACAACATTGGTCCTCTGTTTATACACCTCTCTGTCTTGCTGTTCAGGCCTATTTGGCAGGGGATCTCAGGCGTCGAGTGGTTAATTTTCATAAATGATAGTCGTCCGATCCTACCCTAACCGTTTGTAATATTCCCCGACATTTTACTTATTGTAGAGTTTCACGGTAAAAGCTCATTTGAGCCAATCAGGCGCCAGTATTTTATGGTAATTTAATTTAGGTGTACAAGGTGAGTATTCGTTAGCGGAAAGTGAGTGCCTCTTAGCGGCTCCCTATAAATATTGTCCGAGTGTAATTAGTGTATTACAGGGGGTCACTTTGCTAGTATATCCGGGATTCTTTTTAGTCAGTATCTATTTATAGATATAGTTAAGCTCAGCCCATAACAGGTAGGTTATGTAGAGAATTTATCTAGTGCTATAAGAAATCTATAGAGAGAAGTACGTTTATTTCTTTTCATGATTAGGAAATTACATTAATACATGTGAATTCCTGGGGCGTTAAAGATAGCCTCAACCACAATTCCGGGCGGAATTCAAGGTTGTTCCGGGAATCCTCCCAACTTGCTTGTTGCTACGCCAACGATTTATTTTCGCGTTCTTTACTTAAAATTACTTACTGCCAATGTGAAAATTCTGGAATTTCTCTGTAGTACCAAATAACTATTTACTTAGGGTAACGCAGGAGAACAAGCAGTTATTTAATTTCAAATTCCCCACGAGCAGATGCTTCTGTATTCAAGTCAAGTTTCTGTGGCTATTTCATCTTTCATTGGTTTGAATCTTTCTGTTTTCATTCCCCAACTCCCTTCACATTTATCCTGATTTTATCCTTAGTTTAGATTCTTTTTAATCGTTCCCCTTTTTATTCCCCCCCCCCCCCCCCCTCTCTTTCAATCAAAGCCTCAACTAATCAAAAAAAAATGTGTTTTTAAAATGCATTACAGTATTCATATTCACAGTGGCACTTTTCCTCTCTGGATATATTTTACAACAAAAAACACTACGCGATTTGCGCGCTGAAATAAGGCCACAGCTATCTCGAACCCTACACGGAACAGATCTATATTTACCCTCACAAGACGAAAGAGAAAACACAAGATTAGAAAAATGGCATTGGGAGCTGAAACGGGGAATAGCTGATAAAAGTAGCGAAACTTATATCAACTTCAAATATGCAGATGACCGAAATGATATGTTTGGGGCTACAAAGTGGCAAAAACGATTGAACTATCTAATGCAGCAAAATAAAGCTGCGGCAATTAGCAGTCAAAAGAAGGGCTTGAGTAATAAAGATTACCTATCGCCCACTATGAGTAGAGCAGAGAGGAGAAAGCTCATTAGGTCTCAGATACTTACCGAGGGAGAATTTGAAAAGCCTCAGAAGTATCGAAGAAGACGTTTTTAAATATTGGCATGCTTTTTTTCTGGATTTTTTTTATTTCGTTATAATTGGGAGTTTAAAAATATGGGAAATGTTAACCACATATCAGCATTTTAACTAGTCTAGTACCACTTCAACCCCCCCTTCATATCATCCGCATAATTGAAATACAAAAAGAAGCCGTCTACAGTTTCCGTAAGAGACCACTTCAACTGGTTGTTGATGTTTTCAAGCAACATGTATTTAAATACTATGTTAGTAAATAACACTTCAGTCTTCCATAGCAACGCGTTTGTTTACATGTTGTGTATACTAAAAAGAGATCCCCACGACGGTTATAATTGGTGAAAAGTGAAGTTAGGACTTGAAGTAGGGGTGATGTTATGCTAGTAAAAATGTGAAGTGTGGACTATTATGGGTAAATTTACCAATCAGAACTTCACCTTTAATAGGTAGGACAGGGGCTATATGGTCCTAGCACAAGACAAATGTGCAGTTAATTTTTCTCTTAAATATTTCCTTCAAAGTTTTCAGATTTAATTTGGGGAACGACTCGAGAGACATCCCCTTATGTCTAGAGAAACATCCCGGTCTGTTTAATCCTTGTAGATCTTGCACAATTTAGTACAATACTACATAAAATTCATAACATTCAAGTCTAAGGATAAATATCTGGGATATACCCAACAATGAGATAAAACTAGAACATATACTATATCCCTAGTGTAATATACACGCATTAAGTAACACATAGCTAGATAAATGTATACTCGACTTATACGAAAAGATTTACTTTACTGGAAAAAACTGTATTGGAGCCAGAGTTCCATTAAGAGATCTAATAACATGATTAAAAAAAAAATCAAAAATCCGGGAGTTTGAAGCAATATCCTACCATAGTAGATGGAAATATCATTTATTTACAGCTTCCCCTCCAAGAGGACATGATGAAAGCTTTAAGACTTTTTTTTTTTGAAATATGCTGTTGGGTGGGTTGATAATGCTGGAGTAATTAGTGGATAAATTCTTCAAGTAATTTGAATACATGCAGCTTACCCTATAGTTTATTTCATAATAAGTTAGGTTGTTTCTTACATGGGTCCGCTTTATTTATCGCACACTAACTATAATTTTTGTATTGTTTTTGTCAATCATTCACGTGAGTGCAAAGATTTCCAGGGTGCATTATGGTTCCTCGTTGGAGCCACTTATGACATCAATTATCAAGGAAAAGATCCTTAAATTTATTTCTTGATCTTTGGATACTTTTCTCAAGCATACATAGAGCTGTCCATAGTATTGGCAGAGTTAGAGGGAACGGACGCTCCATTGTGTTTTTCCCTACTGGCTACAAGCCGAGTGACAATAACTGTCTCAGTTATTGAAGTACGAAGCTCATGCGGTTAAGTCAATTTCAGATCTGAGTTTCAAGCCATAAGTTAGTCCAGAAAACTTTACCAAAGACTTGAAATAAGAAGATTAAACTCAGTTTTCGAATGTATCATTGATTAAATAATTTTGGGTAGTAGAATGTTCATATTTACTAGACTTTGAGCACAAAGTTATCTAGTTAAGCACTTGACCATACTTAGATTCTGATATAATACCTGTAGTAGTCAAGAAATAAAACATAATTTTAAGCACAAAGTATGTGTTAAATGTTAAATTTTTTTTTCAGTTTGTATGCAAAATTTATTCTCTTAAAGTAGTTTTTGATAGTTTTTAATAGGTTGAAGGGTTACGCTATTGAAAAGACCGACAGCGTCGAACGCTCGGGATAAATGGTTCGGGTCACTCGCCAGAAATTGTTTACTTTATCGTCTAAGGCAAGGCAAAAAGTCAGTTAACTGCAAATAATTTTTGCAACATTATCGGCCAAACTTAGTTTCATAATTACTTGCGACACACAAGGGAATGACTCGAAATGAAGTCACTAAAAACCGAACTTGAAGAGCTTTTCGCCGAACTAAGACTTGATTATAGCAGGACCTAATTCTTTACGTATTTCATCTAACTGCTCGATCCCATTTTGATATTTTCCTCTTTTGAGATTTTTCTTGCCACTCATTGAGTAATTACCAAGAAATTCATCCATGATATTATCGAAATCTTCTCGTAGGGGGCGTTGAATACTAGATGCTGTTGATCCAACAGAAAATTGTGAAATTGATGCCATTTCATCCGTTTCATCCATATCTTCGTTGTACTGCTCTTCTATTTTCTCGAATCTTGCATCCAACGTCGTCATCCCTTCAGTGCGAAATATTGATGAAGACGTCATGGAGTAACTAGATGGATTTGTTAATGCACCTTTTCGCTTCTTTCGTTTACCACCAATAGTTGTTCTCGTCATAGCGGAAGATATTAGGGAAGATTCTAGAGGTATTGATCGAGGTTTCTGTTCTTTTTTAAGTTTATGAAAATTTGCCATCCATGCACCGTCACCATGGTCTTCGCTTTCATCATTCACTTCACATATCGAATTAGTCTGACCTGATATTTCTTCATATTCTTTAGTTGGTTTTGCAGTAGCATCGGAATCCCAACCATCTTCATCACTCTCCAAATTACTTCGGATAAATTCGTCTTCGTCGATTTCCTGACTATCCTTAGCTAATTCATTAAAGATATCATCCTGCTCATCTAAGTATTCATCATCCTCAAGAGCAATTAAAACTTCTCTCAATCTTGCATCCATATCTGGCTGTAGGCCTGCCAAAGCATCAGGAACATCTTGTTGGGCCTGATAAGTCGTATGCCGTAAGTTCTTGGAAGGTAAAATATCTTGATCTAGTAACACTTCTGGGTGGTCTTTAATCTCTATATTTTTCAGTGCTTCTTCTAGACTCTGCTTTTCTTTGCCTTTGTTTCGTGTCCGTATCGAGGAAGCTTCAACAAAGTACGACTCCCCAATACCATTGCCTAGGTCGCGTAAGTGTTGCATATAATCATATTCTGTATCATCATAAAATATTCCATGATTAGCAGCTTCGCCTTCATTGTGTCGTATGTTTTCAATCTCAGGCCCCAATTCGACCTCCAAGTCGTTGAGTTTCTTTGACTTTATTGAATTTAAGACTGGAGTAGGATTAAGGACCAAAGATGAAGCTGAAGCATCATGGATAAGTGGGTCATTTTGAGGACGATGAACTAAAGTAAAGTGAGCTGCAGATTTTTTGTCAATCCACTTTTTGCGAGCCATCTTAATATTATCTCAGGATGTTCAATCAGTATGAATAAGATGCACAAGTGAAAGTAAAAACACTTGATATGTACTCAAATCTGTCAGTACATTAGAAAGGTTTTAGTATCTATGTACAGTTTCGGAGACAAAACTAATTACTAAAAACGACTAGATAAATGTTGTGGGCATTAATTAAGAATTTACTACACTTTCAAGATAACTCAACGTGAGCTGCAGTACGGTACAAGAGCTACGAAATTTTGAATTTCAATTTAGAAGAAATATAATATTCAAGAGCTGATCCCTAGAGTAGACTCCTTCTAATTAACCACGAAAGAATCTGTGATCTTACATTTTTCTAAGCTCATTAACCCCTCGGTCACCGCTTGACCCGTGCCCAATTTAATCCACAAGATATATGGAAGCCGACGCTAAAATATACACTAGTAAATTACGGTCGTAAATTACGTATGCAAACTCACTCATCACATTGACACTCGCACTTGGTATTAAATGATTTAGCCGCTGTTATGTTTTTAGGGATCGTCTCAATTTAAGGAGAAGTATTGTACAGAGAGTCCTATCGTTCATACAGAGAATGATAACAGTACCAAGCCTCTTCAAAAAATTCATTATTTTCAAGAATAGAACTTGATCCAGATTAAGAAAACAGAGATTTGATACAAATAACCTAAATGCCTCGGGAGGAAGAAGAAATTGTATATCCTAGCCTAAAGTCATTAGACATGCTATTGTGAAGCAGATTGTCTAGGTTAAATTTCTGATATTAGTGACCCATTCAATAAGAGTTGCGAGACGTGTAAAATCAAAATGTCTAAGAGATTCTCTTAGATGGCATGGCTTTTTCCAAACTCGATGCCTGGATGTACTCGATTTAGAAGCTTTTAACAATGTAAATGATCAAATCTCTGTTCTCAACCAAATATCATTGAGACAGCTGGGATACATATGAAACATCTAACTCGAAGAATGTAGCTTAATCATTCTCTAATATACTAATAAAAATGGAATATTTGTATGGCTTGAATATGTCTTCACAGATCAATCCCTTCCACTCCTTAGATTTTATACGGATGAAAGATTTTGTAGAATTCACGAGAGAATCTACAAGGAGCTCTATGAATAATCATTGTAATTAATTTCGGTTAGTTGAAGTTAATTCTGTATGGTTGTGTAAATTGTCTTGTTGCAGTGATATCACGGAAAAAACAGAGCTTTTTCAAAGTATGTAAATGATAGTTAAGCGAGCAATGATTATAATTACTACTTAGTTCAAATATGGCTTAAGGAAAGATCTGCTAAATTTCTGATAAATTTCCAGCCGCTTTACGTACATTTTCAATCAAATAACTTCCCTGTTGAAAATGAAGAGCTATCTCACGATCGGTCTAAGTCTTGATATTTTTCAACTTCCGGAATCTAATTAGCTTCAAAATTACTTGCTTTCTTGGATAAGTGATATTAGATGCATATGACGGAGTCAAAAATGCAGTTTTTTATTTTTAGCTTATAAGCGAGCAGTCTCAGTTTTGGCCGCTGCTATAGCCCACCATACTTTGATAAGTAGTACGCGAGTATTAATTAAGAGAATTTCGAATAAATAGAATTATCCTTTAGCATTATAGAAAACCTATAAGCTCCAAGAAGCCTAAAATATCGTGTCTGATATTTTTAAATTTATTCGATAAAAGAAAATAGGAGTTGGGAAAGTTTTACGTCGCGGGGCCACAAGTTTTCTCTTGTCAATCTTATCAATCTTATCAATCTTATCACACTCATCACTAGAATTGCAGAGAAATCAACTAAATTAAAAAAATGGTTTTAGCTAAGTCAAAAAATGCCGTGGGGCTTGGAAATAGGTAAAGTAATCTATCTTTGAATTGTCAGCTCTTTTTAATTCGTGCAGCTTAATGAACGATCGATTTGGAAAGAAAAAGGGCTCAGATCGCAAGAAAGCATCCGCCTCTGGAATTCAGAGGATCAATCATGCCACAGGCGAGACGGTCAGAATTTTTCATCAATTTTTGCAAATCTAACCTTCTCAGTATGTCACCAATGAAAGAAAAAAAGCTAGCTGGGTCAAAATGCGATCGGTGACAGAACAGCCTGCACTTGACGAATTTTTATCCACAGCTGAGCTAGCTGGAACTGACTTTACAGCTGAAAAAATAAATAACGTTAAGATTATTCGCACTAGCGAAAAAAATCCATACCTTCTATCTAGCATCGAAGAACAAGAAGTGGTAGGTAAGCAAGCAGCGTTAAGAGATTGTCTCACGGTCCCGAGACGGCCGGTATGGAAATCAACGACAACACCCGAACAACTTGATAGCTTAGAGAGAAATAGCTTTCTCGAATGGCGGAGAGGATTAGCTGAAGTGCAAGAGAACAATGATCTACTCATGACGCCGTTTGAACGCAATATTGAAGTTTGGAGGCAGCTGTGGCGTGTGATTGAGAGATCTAATCTTGTTGTTCAGATTGTAGATGCCCGAAATCCGCTTTTATTTCGCTCGGAGGATCTGGAGAAATATGTGAAAGATCTTGATTCTGGAAAACAGAATCTTTTGCTTGTTAATAAAGCAGATTTGCTCACTCTAAAGCAACGTCAGGCTTGGGCGGATTACTTTGAGGCAGCCAAGATTCCATTTACATTTTTCTCAGCTAGCCTCGCGAAAGAATTCAATGAAGCAAATTTAAATAACCTAGAGGTGAGAGAGAAGATGAAGGCTTATGCATAACTGATTTAATTATTAAAATATTGAAATATTTGTCGATTCTGCAAATGAAGTATAACTAATCTACTTAGGATGCAAACGAAAACGATGTCACAAGTACCAATGAGATTTTAGAATACGAGAGCACGCATATTGCTAATGTGCACGAATTGGAAGCCCTTTTCCTAAAGCATGCACTTCTGGGAGCTGGTAAAGCAAGAAGTTGTTCATATTGAATTTTCTAACTATAATTAGATGTTGAAATTGATAAATCTACGAAGATCCAGATTGGCCTAGTTGGATATCCAAATGTTGGGAAATCCTCCACCATAAATGCGTTGATGGGAGCAAAGAAAGTTTCAGTATCGTCAACTCCAGGAAAAACAAAACATTTCCAGACGATAAATTTAAGTGAAAGAGTTCTTTTATGCGACTGTCCTGGTCTAGTTTTCCCAAATTTTGCTACAACTAAGGCTGAGCTAGTGTGTAATGGAATACTGCCAATTGATCAGCTACGGGAATTCACTGGGCCTGTGGGGCTTGTCACTCGACGCATCCCAAAGTCATTTTTGGAAGGTATTTATGGTATTAAAATAAAGATGAAACCTCATGAGGAGGGTGGCACTGGTATTCCAACTGCAGAAGAACTTTTAATTTCTTATGCAAAGTCTAGGGGCTTTACAAGAAGTGGACAGGGTCAACCTGATGAGTCTAGGGCGGCCAGGTACATTCTTAAAGACTTTGTTAATGGAAAGCTACTCTTCTGTCAACCTCCTCCATCTGAAACTAATGCAAAAGAGTTCAATCTGGAGCATTATAATGAAGAAGAAGCTCTTAGACAGGATATAATTGTGGCAAGCTCTGGAATAGCGGAACTAGAGCTTGTTGAAAACAAGTCTCAGTCATTAAAAGAACAAGGTCTAAAATCCCAGAAGCTTGACAATAGCTTTTTTTTATCTTCACAAAGAAATGCAGCTCATTTACGGATGCCTTTTAATTATAAATATAGTGAGCAAGGTAAAGCTGATGGAATGCTGCCGCAAAGAAATAAAAGTGCATCATCAGGCCAAGAAAAAGACCTCAATCCAGATGATGCCATACATATTGTGAGTAAGAAACACTTCAAGAGTGGTAAGAAAGGGAGTAACAAGCGGAGGCTTAATTTTTTTGAGGATTGATTCGATATTCTTAAAAATTTGCTTATCAGAAAGCTTGGAGTTATTTCGGAGAGAATCATGGCAGTTTAATATTGATTACTCTAGGATCAGACTTTTCCGGCTTATGTATATCTTTGGTGGTCTTTCCCGAAAGAAGAGTAGGAAAACTCAGTATCTGAAAAATACGACTAATTACTTTTATGTTATAATGACTAACGTATCTAACAAGTGAAGGTATCCACATAAATGACAGAAATTTATTTCTTCAGTATCTAGATTTGCACATACATAATATGTATCTATCTGGGCCTCGATGAGTAAGTATTTTGATGCGTATTCTCGGAGATCTTTTCAACCATATCATTTTCACCTATTCGCCAATTATCTCAATTGAAGTGAGTTTTTCTTGTACTTCAGGACTGAATATGTCTGGTGAGAAGTTTTTTCGGTACTAAGAAATTTCTTTTACATTAACAATAATCAAATAATTAATCTGACTGTATTTCTAAGATTTGGTAAATTTCATTACTAAAGACATCAAAATTTCAACATGTTGATGCTCCCCATTGAGCTACCTCAGCAAGATCGGCTTATAAAAGCTAACCTCACAGTAGATCGAATAATTTACAGCACTATAAGGGTTCCATAAACCCTTACAAATATCCACCAACTACCACAGGGACGACAGAATTTAATTATAATAACGCATGGGGGCCTGATCTTTATGCCTCACTACCTATAAAGAATTTACCTGTCAGTTTATCACGCCAATCTAGAGCTCTAGAGATAATACATCCATTCTTTCGATTTATTTGTCTTACTCAAATTGATCTTCGATGCGTGCCTCTGAGCGTCTACTGATTAAGTCCCGCTCTCTCTTTGGTCAAATTTGACCTCAACCCAGAAAATATCACCAGACCTTATTTGAGTATATCACAAAGCATCAATCATTACTTAAAATTTTATTTTAATTCAATGCATGTAACTAAAGTATAAACGCGTCAAAAAAATGACACATGCATTGAATCAAAATATTAAATTATAAAGTAGCCGATATTTTGTGGTTTTATGAGACTAAGTCTAAGATATCTGCTTAAAAGGGACATTCTTACATGATTTCTTGGGAGCAAATAAGTAATCAGTCAGCGGAGATCAGTTCCTAACATGGGAGTTAATGTATTACTTGTTAGAATTAGTGCCCTAACTCTTTATTGAATAATTATTAAGAATTATAGCGCTTGGAATCTGTAATATAGGAACAAAATAATTATTAAATTCGATAGCATCTACGTTAATACCTCTCAGGGACTTATCCACAACAGAGTATCTATAAGTTTTTCTTATGTCTGGAGCAAAAATTTTTAAGATGGAATTTAATAACAACATGGGCCCTTAGTAATATTCTATATTCTTAAGTTATTAAGTCACCAAATTTGAAATCCTACCTTGTCCCACAAGGCTATAAGAATACTGTGTTCTAATACAAGCCTTTCTATGAGATATACCCAATACACTGCGCAAAGAAGCTACTCGTGAGAACAAGACGTCAAAATGAGTTGTGATAAACAGACCCACTTCTTTGCTAATTCTTTTCTGCCGGTCGTTTTTTAATTGGTAATTAGTGCCGTAAGAATTACCAGAGAAATAGATAACATTTTCCACAATCACAATCACTCTGGCAACGATTGATGTTTGGTTAGAATTAGAACCACCCCTTCAATCGATATTATAGTGCCTCTACTAAATTCCTGTTCAAATTTTAGCCTCCTGTAAATTCAAAAATTTAAGTACAGTAATAAATGCCTCAGAGTAGTGGCTTTGTGTTTGATTGATATCCTTAGAGGTGAATTCCAGATCCTTTACACCTTTATAAGCTTGATATTGGATAGAAATTGGGCTTCCCTCGTGACGATCAGCCAGCAAAAACCCCATGAGAAGTACTATTTTTCCATTAACACTAACTAAGAAGCCCATTATCGTTGTCAATATTTCTACGAATGAAAAATTTAAAAAAATTAAATCAAAAATATTATCCATTTTATGCATCATAACATCAAATTTATTAGAAGTAAAACGCAGAGAATTGGTATTTATGAGTCTCCAAACATTGATATGAAATTAACAAAAACCTCGCCATTTAATCTAACCCGTCAATAATCTCTAGATGCATTTTTTTTCTGCCGGAAGAAATTCTACATAATTATGATTTAACAAGAAAAATTCTATGAGTTTTGAAATAAAAATAAAGCATATTGATTGTGATGTTGGGCTTCAAAGTTGTATCGAAGGAAACGTGGTACTTGTGTTGTGATTTCTTTTTGCTGATCGCACATCACGTGGAAAGCTTAATTTCTATCCAATTCCAGTTCTATACTCGTCTATTTATCTAGATTGGGAGAATACCGGTAATATTCATGGGCTTCTATTGAACGTTTCTAACCCGCCAATAACTAGAACCTTCAAGGGACGGACGAACCCCTTTTTCCTAATCAAGCGAAAAAATGCCTCTGAGCCCCACATTATTTACTAAATTTTCGGTTGACTGCTTCTTAATTGGGTTGGGGATTAATATAGATATACTCCGCCAGCGATATAATACTGTCACTCATTTAGAAATATTTGCCATCAAAACGTGCCTGGAAAACAGTTGCTTTTTCTAACTTTTGATGGCAAAACGGACCAGAAATGATTTTGAGGCTTACTCGAAGAACTTAATATCAAATGATGACAAAAATTCAATAACATCAGCACTCGAATCTGAAGCCGCTATTAATACTGAATACAGCCCCGCCAAGTTTATTGAACTTGATCAAGATAGAGTAGATGTAACCAACACTGCTCTTGCACCTGTGATGTGCTGCTCGCTGCCTCCACATCGGGATACTCTTAAATTTAATTCCTATGAAGAATATAATGTGCACTATGTTAAAGAACATACAAATCGATGCTTGGAATGCTTTAAGAATTTCCCAACAAACCATCTCTTATCCTTACACATAGAAGAAAACCATAATGCATTATTTGTTATCAAAAAAGAGAGAGGAGACAAAATGGTCAGCCAATCGCTTTCGATAATAATCCCCACTTCTCGCGACATATAATACTGATAAGGCCCAGTATTCATGTTTCGTCGAGGACTGCGACCGAATTTGTTCCACCCCGCAAAAGAGACGGATGCATTTGATTGACAAACATCTCTTCCCGAAGGATTATGACTTTTATATTGTCAACCATGGTATTGGCAATCGTTGCTTCATGCTCAAATCTTGGAATCAACGGATTGATAACTCATCACATGTCAACCGCTCGTCAGTCAATAAGCAACAGTCACATCTTGAAATGGAAACAAAAAAAGCGTCTACCGCTGCACTAATTCCTACTAAAAATTCAGCGGAAGACCTAAATCTGAATGAGCTCTCTTCAGCTATGTCTGCTCTAAGATTCGTTCCTCCAAGTGTTCGGGTAAAACTTGCCAGTAAAAATAAATAAAGGGATTTAATAGGATTTGCCATGTCTTCTCAGAAGATTCTCTTCACATATCTGACAAGTTAAATTCTACCTTTGGGGAATTTCCATCCCTAGATTGAAATTTTAATAACGCTTCTGTGGACATGTGTGTTAACTCAAATAAGATAAGTATTCACTTTTTAGACTAATCGCTGGTTTCTATGTAACGCGGGATTTAGAAAACTCCATAAGATAATGTTGATAGCCCCAGAAAAGAAGAGATGTTATATTTAGACACATTAACCTTTAAAAAATGCGTTCAGATCTCCAGGATCTAGCTAGCTAATGGAGCAAACTTGGTTCTCCAGGACTATTTTCTCTTCATTAACGTAGCCTATAAATCTCTAGAGACAATCGCAATAGAAATGTTTCAGTTTTTATCAATTTATTTCTCTTAGTGCCTTCACTTTATGAGATAAGTTGATGTATACCGGCACCATTTACACAATTCAGCACGGACGCGGCTGAAGTCGGCTCATTCCTCCGTCCCTCATCTCTATTCTTTTTTTGAATCTTTTTTGCTTCATTTTTTATAATTGCTTTCAAATTGCTAAGAAAACATACACGTTTGAGAATCAAAGGCTTTACTGTGAATAAATATCTTGGAACGATAACTAACTGTGAAATCAATTATATTTTAGTGACCTTACTTGAATACATCGTATGAGTCACTCAGTCGTCATTCCGACAAGACCGCTTATGCTATCTTAGATCCAATATTATGTCTTCTAAAAGTAATTTTACTTTCCTTCAAGCTACATTTATGGACAGCATTCCTTCAGAAATTAAAACTCAGCTGGATCAAGCGGTCTTATGGATATTAGAGCCAGAGTCATTCAACCCTCGTACTGTAAAAGCACCCGGACCAACCCAGGCTTGCCATAGGTATCAGTTAGAAGCCAAAAGATTTTTAAATGTAGTTTCTACAATAGTTTTTCGTCATAAAAATCGTTCTTTAAACAAACGTATAGGGTTAAATTGCCACGGAGGCAATCATCAAATTTTAAGTAACGTTCAAGAGAATATAATTCATTAATATATCACAGGATTATCGAAACCCGGTGAGCTAGGGGCAACTGTGCTCTTATAGAGAGTGCAATTGACTCTCCTTTAACCAAAGAATCCATCTCAAAGAGAGATACCGTCTAAGTGGTGGTTTTCCATGTGGTATTAGTCACGCAAATCTGCTTTAGAAATTCATGAGATTAAAACGAAGCTTATGGCTCTGGTATGTCTTGAATGTCACTCCTCCACAAATATTAAAGAGTGGTCCATTGACTACCACAATTGGATACGTATCCGCAAAAGCAAAAAGACCAAGAGATTTTGGAATATGGATGAAACAGGTGCCAAGATTGGATGCTCTCTAGCAGAAAAGGTTACTGTACCGAATTCTGTTGAAGAGCTATACACTCGTTCTCCGGAGGACCGAACCTCTATAACTGTGATAGAAACGATTAATGCCGCAGGAGGCTTTATTCCACCGTTTTTCATGGTCCCTAGAGAAAGATTCATGGACAGCTGGGCCCATAAGAACTTAAATGAAAATTCATGGATGACTACTACCCTCAAAGGGTATATAAAAAATGAATATCTAGGCCACTTCATTCAATATAACAACTCGAGTTCTACCCAGCCATGGACAGTGCTTCTACTAGATGGCCATACATGTCTTAGAGGTGAAGAATTATTATTGAAGGCTGAGCAAAACAATATCTATTTGCATCTTCTTCCATCTCATGAAACCCATGCCCTCCAGCCTTTAGATGTTGGTGTTGGTGTTTTTCATCAATGGGAACACATTCAATTCTCAAGGTACTTCGAGAACTTGATTATGATTATTCAATTTCCTCTTTTTTCCGTGATGTCTCGAGCTTTCGAAAAGAATCTCTCAAAGACAAGACTATCAAGAGCGCTTTCAAGAAGTCAGAGATGTGGCCGATTAGTAGCAAGAATGCTCTTCTATCACAATCTCATTATGTTAGCCAACAGGGTAATTTAATTAGTCGGAGAAGGAGACATGATGAGACTGAATCCGATCAACCTTGCCAATCAACAATCCTTGAGCACGCTAAGAAGAGGCCAGGGACAAACTATGAAGCTGCGATGCTAATCAAAGAGGTCGGCACTCATATTCAAGAGACTCTTGAGGCCATTTTTCTAGCAGCTCACAAAGAAGGATTGGAAGCTGTGCATGAGCTACTCTTGAAAGCTGACCATCAAAAGTCTCAGCTTGTAAATCTAGAAGCCTGCGTAGCTGATCAGCGCATGCATTGCTCTAAATCCTGGAAGACTGCTCATAAAAATTGAGGAATTGATGTTGGTCAATAGAAGGTCAAGATAAGTGAAAGAAAGAAACTTGAAAATGCTAAGGCTATAAGCAAGGTTAGACGACAGATTCAAATTGCTACTAAAAATGCTCGGAGCTTACTTGTGGCAACTGGAGTACAAGCAAGAAAGAATAAAATAGAGTATTTGAAGAGTTGCGAGTCGTTACCGCTAAATCATGAATTTCTAGCCTCATTCAAGGAGCCAGACAAAGATCATAGCTCCAGAACTATGGAAGAAGATTCTAGTTTGCATCCTTCTCCTGACTTGCAGCAAGCTCTTGACTACCTGATTGGAGAGAGAGAGCTTTGCTGGCCACCAGAGGGCGATAATGGTGATATCGAATTATTACTTGGCACTAAATATCTTGATCCTGTAGCTTCGCCCTTTGATTCGGAACGCGAGGGAGATGATCTGGATCAAGCTCTCTTGAGAACCGGTGTTGAGTCACTCGCGGGCTCAAGTAGGTCTACCTCACAATTAACACATACTGCTAATTTTATAAGAAATCTTGTAAATGATGATGAAATATAGTCTTACAATTATCGTTAAATTTTTTCCGATCTTTCCCACAAAGATATCTCAAAAAGGACATTTTACTAATACTTTGCAAATAACAATATATAGAGATTATTTCATGATAATACTAGCTTTTTGTCAATGAGACATTAAAACCAATTAGTTGACGATCCCATTATTGCTCCTATGATAAGATTTTATGCTAAATATTTTTCCTACACCGTAAACTTTCTGTACTTAAATTCTATAATTTACGGTGTACAGAAATAAACTTAGTATAATCGAAAGCACGATTAATGCTTTAAGCGAAGGCCTCTAGACACACTCCTCTATTGTCGCTTTAACCCGATAACTTGAAAGCTTGCCTGCGTAGATCTCCAGAAATGCAATCTATCAACCTAGCTTAGGAGAAGAATAAGATGATTCTATCTAGGAAACGCGTCCACGACTAAGCGATGGGGGGGGGGGGGTCTTTCCCTAAGCTAGCGACTAGACTAATTACAAAATCAAATACAGGCGAAACCTTCTCCCTCGGAAGAGTATCTGAAGAAGAGACAGAAAATTTAATAAGTAGTACTTTATAATTTTTATTTTTTTCCATCAAAAAAAAAGAAAAAAAAAAACATTTTGCTATTGAACCAAATGTCGAAGAAGGTAGGGTAATACGTCACACTGCATTTGATACGACTTTTTATAGTCCCGTCAAACTTTATAGACTGGATCAGAAAAAAAAAAAAAGTAAAAAAAAAAAAATAAATATCTACGATTAGATGTTCAGGAAGTGGGGGGGAGGTAATATATATATATATATATATAAATTTTTTTTTTTGGAAAGTTGGAAAAAAAATTTTTAATTTATGTCAAAAATAATGTATTTGCATATGATCTTTTTGAGAATTTTTTCATGCCTAGCAAGACTTTTATGATGCGTTGAAAAGGGAAAAAAAAAATAAAAATGTTATGTAATAATGTTTTTATAGCATGAAAATAGCCCTGTAAAAATTCCGTGTAATTCTGATTAGCGCTGTTTTAATCCCTTATTTTTTTTTTTTTAAAAGCTGAACTGCAGGGGAAAAAAAATATATAAATATATTAAGGTTTGTTACATCTATTTCATATCAGGATAGTATTTCTTATCAGCCTGAAAGTATGTATCCCTATTTAAACGTTTAGACGCGGTTACAAAAGGTCGTGAATGAGGATCAATCATGCATATTTGGAGGAATTTTAAGAATAGAAGGATTTTTCAAGTCAAATTATAACTTTCGCGTTGAAGGTGCGAAGTTATTACTCTAGTTGTGAAGGGAAAAATTGTAGCAAGGAAATGAACATGCTAATGAGGGGAGCAAATGGATGTTGTGTTAGGCACAGCCGGACTTTGAGGCTAATAATCTAAACTTCAACTAGCAGAAAGAAATGTGCTTTTGAATAAGTAATGGTAGTTTCCCACTCTAAAACTGCGTTGACCTTTACGGGATCCACTGTGATACCTTGTTCTGCTCTTATGGTAAGTCCCAGGCATTTGACTGTTTAGTGAAGAAATCAAAATTTATCGATACCCAAGGAAAGTCCTGCATTTTTTAATTTACGAAGAACTTTGCGGACTGTCTCCTAATGACTTCCTTCGCTAGCCGTCCGTATATATCAAGACGTCGTCAATATACGCTGTCGTATTGATATCTAAATTCTTTTTTCAGAACTTCATTAATGTACCTCTGAAACGATACTAGTGCATATACTAATCCGAAGGAAGTCACTAACCGTTCAAATAACCCAGACTGATATAGGACTGCTGTCATCCACTCGTATCCTTCTCTAATATGTATCCAATGGAAGGCCGACTTGACATCTAATTTAGTAAAGTATTTAGCTTTGGATATTTGACATAATATTTCCTAGAATAGAGGCAGTGGGTGGCGATCTGGGATAGCAACAGCATTTAGTACACGTTAATCAACACACAATCTTAAACCAGCATTAGGCTTTTTTGCAAATAATAAAGGTAATGCTGCTGATGAACTACTAGGCCGAATCCAGTGTTTTTCTAAAAGATCAGTTAATATTTTTCGGGGCACCAGAACTTTTTCTTTTGACATATTATAGAGGGGTCCTCATGGTGGTGTTAAAAGCTTTCCATTTTGCTTCTGAAGATCAATTCCGTGATCTGATTTTCCTTTTATAGGGGTTATGGTAAACCATTAGCACTTTCGTTATATGCAAAAGATGTGCAAAATCTCTGACTTATTCATGTAGCCGGGCTCGGGCAATATCAGCTGATAGACTTGGTTTTGCTCGCAGAGCTTATTTAATATCACCTGAAAAAGCTTTACAAGCTGGAGTTGTTTTTACCGTAGAAGTCATTGCTTCAATAGAAGCTATCTTAGGTCTAGTTACATTTTTCAATCTAGTACGCCATCTTTTCACACTGCAAACATATCAAATGCTTTTTCGAAATTCCAGCTTATTTTTTTTGTGTGTTTTACAGCATCTTGGTTTTCTTACCATTTCAGGCCTAAAATAATCTGATGAGAGCTTGATGGCACTACATTTAACCACAAATTCGGAGTTACGAATCCATCCAAGTCTTAGCAAAAGTGAGTGATGGATTTTAAAATTGATTTATTTGTCGTTAACTCTTCTGCAGTCTCCAATGAGCGTGGAGTGATTGAAATGTGCGGTAGTTTTAATTCTGAAGTAAGTTTATCATTAATATTCCCTGAACATAGGTATCCATTATCAAGTAAAGCCTGTACCATATGTGTCATTTATTAATACACTGACAATAAAATGATCTATGTTCATTTTTGCTTCAGTCCTAGATACTGTCTTCTATTCCTGTGCACGACTTTGCCTAATCGGTAAAAAATTTGATCAGGCGTATTTTTTCTTACATTTTTTTGTTCAATAAAGTTTGTCGATGGGATATTCTCGAGGTAGCCCCTACTTGATTTTTAGCTATCTTCATTCTTGTCTTGAAATTTTAGCTGCTTGTATTTAAACATTGATTCTGTCTTTTCCACAAGTTGAGCAACTTTATTTACGATTCGTACCTATTCGCGGAGGTCATCATCTAGGAAAAGGTGATTCTCAGCAAGAGTTCTAGACAACTTCTTACCGAGTGAACTACGTAGAATCGAGATTTTATTTTCATCTGGCCAGAAGTCGCCTTTTGCTACGGTTAACTTATTTTACCTTGAAGCAAGGAACTCGGGCTATCTTTGATTATCTTCCATTCTCATCTGCAGCTGATCATTTGCTCCAGAGACACGCGTTGAATCTAAGTTAAACCGATTTAAAAATTCCATGAGGTCTTCAGGATCTCGAGTCCCCTAGCCTCCACCAGCTTCATAAAACAGACCATCTTTCTTGAGCACTGATCCCTGTAACGCGTAAAAAGTCATTAAAAATGCCCGTGAATTATCATATACGAAAATATTCCAGTCCATTCTAAAGATATCCAATATAGCCGCACGCCACAGCGGATAGTTCTCAGTTCTCTCGATCTCCATGGTAAAATTGGAGCTTAGTGAGGTGGTTCGTCAATTAAGATTGACGGAGCTTAATCAATCACGCCTTGATCATTGATTTATAAAGAGGATAAGCGTAAGTCATATCCGTGTTCTACCGCAGCATTACACGCAGCAACAATTGTAGCTTCGATGCTCAAGGATCGGATCGAGAGTGTGCAGATAATCGACAGACACTTTATTAATTTTAAGATAATCAAATAATATCCAACGCCGAATTAGTGTTTTGATAAGAATAAAGATTTTAAAAATTGGTGCTCAGACAATTTTTTTTGGTGTGAGATTCATTTGCATGTGTTTATCTCGGGTGGTGATAGTAGGGGTCTTTTCGGTGGATTGATCTATACAGTAGTGAAATCGATTCAACGCAAAAACTCGCTAGATTACACACAATTCATGAGCTGCATAAAAGGCGGCAGCCGACTAGCTATGCATAAATCCGAAGATGGACAACTGATAATTTAGGCATATATATTTTAAGATCATTTGGCAATAGGTCGGGGTACGAATCCAGAAGCGTTATAGCGCTAAATTCAATTCCTGGCAAACCCCTGAAGCGAGATTAACCCTTGTAACAGTATTGAGGCTATCGTAGATCGCAGGGGGCTCCAATTGAAGTGTTTCCTCGCTTGCATCCATCAATTGCCCAATCTAAGTGACATCTAAATCTCATGCAATTGTCTAATTAAAGCCAAGGAGATCACAATATGTTCAGATACTTATCGCCGTATTATCATTAATTGTATTCAATCAAACCACCGGCAAATGATAGAGTTATCCCATTCACTTCCAATTATTACAGTCAAATTTTGAAAGAGGACAAACGAGACAAAACAGATAAACCAGATCTCCAATTCTGTTAAATCGAGCTGAAAAAAATACAGCCTTTAATTTTTCCCTTCTTAACTTTCGTCACCCGCTAATTATACTAAAAAACTCGTTAGAAATTCCCATCTAAAGACTGACTAGTTAAATGAGTAGTAGTAGATTACAGGTTTCTACAGATTAGTTGGTGGTGTTGGGTTTCGAGTCCCAGCGGGAAATTGAAATGAAAATTGAGCATGAAAATCAGATATTGCGTTATGCTCTTCGCAGCTATGGACGAGAAGTCTGGAGGAAGAACTTGCACGTAAGTAATGATATAATAAATTAGCTTTCAGTATTAGAGTATCCTCCTCCGTAAGCCCATCGACCAGCCCTATAGCAGAGCCGGTCCAGACTTCATCTAACTCACTCAGAGTGGTTGTAGCCCCATGAGTGGTGTTGATGATAGCAGTGGCAGCGGTTTTACAGCGAGTTTAAAGGAAGCAGCGCACATAGTCAATGTATGCTTGGGAAAGAGTCTTGAGGCAAGTCGATCTGCATTTCGCTCGTTTCGATTCACAACTTAATACCACTTTGTGGTTCATGCACCAGAGAATGCGGACGAGACTTCGATGTATACAATCTGCCAATTACAAGTCCCCACTAATTACTTGCGGTTGGTTCTTGTAACACTGATCTGCTCTGATTTTGTGCCAATTGGGGTACTTAAAGGCCCACTTTTAGCCCCCGTAGATCCTCCTATTCTGGGAATGCCTCATCGGAGCAAGGGAAAGTGCATAAAAATAATGGAAAGTATGCTCGTCACGGACTTGCCAATTAACATTTAATGCTGCTTGCATATTTGTGGGAAGACTCCAGCTAGTTGCCAGCGGGGGTAGACCGCTGAATCAAGACAGCGGTTCCCCGCTACATTTGACGCCGCAGTGGTAAGGAAAGGAATACTGAACTGAACAATCAATCATTTCGCGGCTGGAGCAATAATAGAACTTCTCTGACTATTGGATTATGGATCTCGTAGAAAACCCACCATCTGGAGTCGGATTTGCCACGCTCAGAGAAGAGGAGGATTGAAATTCGACGAATCAACACTGTGAAAAAGCTCGGTCGAAGGGATCGGCGTGGTTCTCGATTTACTTGTTGCCAGTTTGGTTGACGATGATGATGATGATGATGATGATGATGATGGACAGAGTAGCTTACCATTCATTGCTTGTAAGCTGGACTGCCTACAAATTATAATTTAGTCGTGTATTGTTATGATAATGTTGTAATTCAAGTCAAATTATTCAATTTCAGCACCCCTAATTGTGTTCAGCCACCCTAATTTCATATCGGTCGTACGCACCATTCGTTGGATGACGCATTAAAATTCAGATCCTCGGCAAAATGTGACAAAAGCACGGATCCTTTTGGTAACACATTCCTCTCAAACGTCGCAACAAAGAACAATCAAATCCATTCAGCAACCATCTCATCACTATCTTTTCAAGACGATCTTAGGATTTGGTGCTCTAATATGGTTCGTGATGGTCCCAATGCATCAGTAAATGTAATTTAGTTGGCATTTCTTTATGTGCTGGCCGTCACTGACGTTCAAGAATATTTCACAAAACATTATTACCTATGGGTTTTACTCGCCACCCTCGATTTGCGGAGTCTTCGCCCTAGGCTAGGACTATTCGCACCAGCAGAATTGTCATTTAAATACCCTTTACCAACGAAAGTTTAAGAATCAAAGGCAGAAAATGGCCGATTCTACTATTCACCAGTGGAAGTAAGTATTCCCTCCCGAATTTTTACATGGTCAGTATTCTAATGATTTTGAAGGTGTGCGCAACAGATAGAAGAGGAACTTTTGACCCTACTTCATGCATGCAAGCCTACATATGAGGATATTGAAAATTTGATTCATAAGTACGGAATATTGAAGGCCTGAAATGTAATATGATTTGCTAATCATTATAGATTGCGCTCTGCATGTGAGAAAACGATATTTCTTGATTTCGAATTTGCTGCTAAGCTCTGCGTTGAAAAACGTCTTTGGCATGCGCATACATTAATAAATAACCGATATCGCAAGATTTTGGGTCGATATAAAAACGAAACTAAACTTGTCGTTGAGAAACGTAAAGTTGAGAAGCATTATGTTGACTTTATCAAAATCAGTCAGTTTTTTTACAAGGGCTACATTCAGCGTCTAGCCTCCCACTTCTCTGGCATTAAAGGCCTACTCCGTGTGGCCGGACAATTGTGTTTGGACAAAACCTCAACTGACATAACTACATCTGTCTCTCCAGAAGTACAGAAGCTAATTGAACATTCTTGTCATGTAACACTACTTCAATTAGGGGATCTATCACGTTATCGCAACATGCTTGGAACAAAAAAACGAAGCTGGGAGCCTGCTATGGGATACTACCAACTTGCAAATGAAATTGATCCCCTATCTGGAATGGCGCACAATAAGATGGCAGTTATTGCCCTCGCCGATGAAAATCATTTAAATGCCGTATATCACCTATTTCGAGCAATTGCAGCTCCAAAGCCAGACGTTCTTGCCTTTGGAAATCTTGAAATTGAATTTAAGAAGATTTTAGCCGCACGATTCACAACTAAAAACGATCCTCTCGCGAAGTTAATGAGATGTTTTATTCTCTTACAAGCCAATCTCAATGAAGGCACTGAATCCCCTTCAATTTTACAGCTACAGAATGAAGTCCTGTCTAAGCTTTGCTTGTGTGTCAGTGAAGAATCATATGGAAATATATTAGAGAAATTCGTTCTAATAAGCATTGCTGCTCAATATTATTCAAGCCAACGGCTTGAAGGTAAGTACCCCAAAACATGGTCTCAATTTTTGACTTATGAGCCCCAGACCAAGGCCTCGAAAAAACCCCGGAAGCAATGAGAGTCTTTAATAATCATATCAACTTCAATAATAGGATGATGTTTCAGCTACTCTCAATTTTATTAGCAGAATTCGACCAAAATTTGGCAGTTTCTAAAGACACTGATGAGAAGTTCATTGCAATTCATGAAAAAATCAGTGTTGTGGCCAGTCGAGTTATCCCTGCATTAAGGCATTATACGTTATGGCTTGCATCTAGCAAAAAATATATGAATCCAAGTTTTGGATCTTGCCAAGCCAAAGTTCAAAACAAACAATTATGGATTTCATACGCCATGTTCCTTACAAAACTCGTTAATTACTTTCCTGTTAAAAAAATGGCTACGGTTCCATACCTTCTGGATGAGGATGATAAAACCATTGGATTCGCTCCATTCAGGAATACAGACCTTATTAAGGCGTTAGACTTCTACTCAAATCCAGACGGTCAACTTAAACTTCACGTAGGCGAGTATGGAGTTCAACGGAGTAATATAGATGTTGAAATGCAGTCTCGAATACTAGACATTGTTTGTAGTGGAATACAATTACAACTGGATGAAGATATTCCCTTACAACTCCAAAACGACTCTGGAATTCCTGTATTTCATTTTGTCGATGATGCTCAGTCACCCTTAAATTCTCATCCAAAAACTAGCAAGAATACCTCAACTGGCCTAACTGAAAATATTGCTCAGTCTAGCAATCTGGCAGTAGAAGTTCCTGACGATATGCCCTACAAATGTGAAGAAGATTCGGACTCTGAAGATAGTCTAGAGCTCAGCATGAGTCGTATGGTCGATAGTCTTCTTGAGCCTTCATCGAATGAGCCAATAGTAGATACTCATGAATCCTTCTATGGCCCGAATTTTCGTGCTACTAGTGAACCATTTGTTCGGTTTACAAGTAATGCTTCAGAATATAGTCTTCAGAGCAACCCAAAGCTACTTCCGAGTCTTCCGGGACTCTATAGTACCGCCTTCATGTTGTGATCGATCGACTCGCACCCATGATATTGGTGAAAGAATATAATATGGGTCATCAATAGATCCTAGATAAAGGTTAACTTGTACGTGTCTTGTTTGTTGTGGAGTACAAACACGCCAGAACCGACTAGCGGTTCTAGTATCGTGTAAGTACCATAAACCAAACCTCCATCTATGTACATAAATACTTTATCATATTTAATATACCATTATATAGTTATCTATTTTACAATAGTTATATATTCAATTATAATGTATATTCAAATCAATCCCTTATCTATTACTAAGAGTAGCAGAAGTTACGGCGATTATAGTTTTGCAATCAATGTAAAATAGTATTTTACAGCCCTAGTCCAAATAAGCCACTTACATCGTCGAATTTCCTCTGAAACTCCTGTATTTTTCTCCACGCTGAGCTTTAATCATTATGTAGAGATTTTCTAACTTCTAAGTGGCGCAAAAGGACATGATGATTGCTAGGGAATCCCTTTGCAATCGAATATCCTCTTGTCAATTTTTTCCGTTTGTTTATCTGCAGGCAACCACTACCCTAAAGACCTCACTATATTCTATCTAGCATATCCCCCAAACTAACGTGATCATCAACATTAAAAATTTTAAACATATAAATCATACTCTCTACAAATTACCTGATATATTTCCAAATATTCCAATCAATCAAAAAAAAAAAAAAATTATGGCTTCGCTGTCCTAAATTCAAAATATCTTCTCAGTTATATTAATTAAATTTGAACCCTACCCTACATTGTGATTTAAATTGAACTTGCCAGATTAATATCTTCGAACGTTGTAGTTCGAATACATATCTTCATGACGCGATATTTTTCTAAGATTTTTTTTTATAATTATGACTTTCGTTTATAACAAACAGTAATGGCGGCATTCAGACTAGAATTTCAACTAAAAAAAAAAAAAAAAAAAAATTCTAGAATATAACTTTTTTTTTTTTTTCAGTTTTTCTAGTCAAAATTCTAGTCTGACTACCGCTAGTAATTTATTTACATGAATCGAAGAATCATGTCTTTTTCCACCCCCCCCCACAAAAAAAAAAAAAAAATTTACTTCTGGAGTGGTTTTTTATGTAACTGGTTCTTTTAATGCATTCAATTAATTGTATATGCTTTATCTTTTTGACATATACAAGAAATATATATATATATATATATATATGCAGCCACATTTAACTTGCGATTGATTACCTGTCAGAGGTATATGAAAGATTAGCTTTTTTTTTTTTCCTTTTTTTTGGGGGGGGGGACATAATTTTGGTACAATTTACTTGAAGACGACATTCTCATCTAACTCAAAATTATAAAATATCAGTTATTATATCCATGTCTGTATTATTCTTCCACCACTTCGAAACGCAGGTCTATAGACTGATCTTTAAAAAAAAAAGTTAAAAATTAAAATTTTGTTCTGTCATATACACTAATTAATTACCTCCATACCTTGATCTAGCTATTTCCATTTAAATGTATTAATAGATAGTCTAGACAACGTCTCAGAAAATAAAAAAAAAAAATTAGCAGTGACCTATCATCATAGGAGGTATTCACTTGTTTATAGGAATTTTATTATTAAAAAAAAAAAATAAAAAAAAACTTTTATCGGCGTCCTAATCTCTTTTTATGGTATTAATACCAAGCCATTCTCATTCACCCTATTAAAATCCCGAGATTATTAGATTAGAAAGTGGCTAATATGACCGAAGCCAGTCTAGACAAAAGTTTTTAATTATCAATTCGCGCTCATCTGGCGTAGGAGCGATTTTTGAATCAGAAAATATCAAGTTTGACTCTAAATGCCTTGGTAGTTCATTTCACTGAGCTCAAAATAGTTCGGTATTGGACTGTTTTCTATCTATTGAGGTAGGTACAAGATAGAAAGTACACAAGTATTCTTCAAAGGAAGTGAGTGCACGGTATACCCATTTGTTGAAACGAATATATTAAAGCACTGTTCATATTGAGATGCTGGTGATTTGTGGTGCCCTGTTCATGCAAGCTTCAAAGCATGTCGAGAGATATTTTTCGTAAACATCTCTCCAAAAAAGATTGGCCATATTCTACTAAATTAGCTGTTCGTTGGAATAAATTTGTCTGACTAGGAGTACATTCTTGATTATAATATATAAATGTTTTCAATTAGTAAAACCCTTAGATGTGATCAGTTAAAAACCTGTAGTCAATCTTTTGAGTGCCACCACGTACGCACTTTTGATTCTGTGTTTTGATATATATGTGTAGTGCTTGATTTGACAAAATCAAAGAAAGAGCACAATTCTCTTTTATGATCGAATCAAGTTACTGACAGAAATCAAAACATTACCGTTAGAACACGATGTCAGTGCGACTTTGGTCGCTCACTATGTGCTATGCTTGAAAGGGAACAACGTGACGTTTCCCAAATCCCATGATCTTCATCAAAGAATTCTACATATCGGGAGATGTTTGTTGTTTTTCTAAATATGTCATTACTGATATGTCATTTGCACGATATTAGTGGATATATAGGGAAAACCATAAATATAACATTCATCGAAGATATTTTGTGACCAGTGAGATATACTGAACTATCAATCAAAGAATTTTGGGCCAAATAACACTTTTCCAATTGATATATTATACTATACTCATCCGTTTTAGGAGTGAAGCTTTGAGGTTGATTTGATTCTTAAACTTTCGAAAGTCTAAATATGTTGCTATTTCAAAGTTAGCATGGATCAAATAGTCTACCCCTTTTTAGAAGCACTAAGCAAGGGTTCACAAGGAAGTGGCCTATCAATAATGCAACTGTCATGGACTACGCTAGAACTCTTTCCAAAGATGCCAGATTTCACCAATCAGAAATTTGTACTAGGGAGTAAGGGGGATGTAGTTCTGGTATTGCAAAAGTGTAGTAAAACAACCGGTTCACAATTTAGTCTAATGTTGAATAAATTATCGCTTTAATCTTCATTCCATTTGTACCATAAGAATTTATATCTCTGCAATAGTACAAAACTCAGACGTTTCTATAAAATAAATATCAACTCATCGATTTTGACGATGAAATTTTATACTTATATGAACCATTTCAGCCAATTCATATTCAGAAAGCCAACACCGAAAACATTTAAGATTTTTGAAAACACTTTTTAACCGTGGAGAATATCATCTTATACCTTGATACTTTTATGATTGCCAATCTCAAGAAAAAAACCCTGTTGTTGAAACTTTTTTCATCTCTTAAGGTAGACTTGAAATCTAGATTAAGATTCATGTAGGCTGACAGCTATACCTTGGCATTATATACCTGTTTCGGATATGGATATCTATACAAAAATATTAGCTTGTACATTTTAAAAAAATTTTGGTGATTTTATTCAAGCTTTGTACAGAATATTGCCAGGCAATCTTTCATCAATATACAACTATGGCAAGGGAAAATTAAAAAAATACATACGAGGCACCCAGTTCTTGGATACTAAGCTTTGCTAGCCACTGCCCTTGATCAATGGCTTGGGCGAGAGGGACACCACTAATAAGTCCAGCGATAAAGCCAGCTGCAAAAGCATCTCCAGCTCCGGTAGTATCGTTAATGAGACTCTTATCTATGAGATGGACTGGAAACTCTTGTGGCTCCTCTCCATCTACTACCACAATAGTTGGCTCGGTTCCTTGAGTAATTATTGCTGTTCTTTTTCTTTCCGTGTTTTTCTTAGGCAAAGCTGCAAGCGCTTTGGCAATCTCTTTTATGTCAGTTGACTCAATGTTGTGAGATTCAGCGTATGCAAGAGCCTCTGTCTCATTACCAATGACGTAGTCCCAGTATGGTGCCGTTTCATCTAGAGGCTCCTTAAAGAACTTTGAAATAAATGGTGCGGATAATGAGAAGATAAAAGTTTTATTCTTGGCTGCGGCTTCTTCGGCCAAAGCCTGTATCGCAGGTGGGCATACTGTTATGTGGTAACCGCCAACGAAATAGAACTCGGCATTTTCAACAAGCTTCCAAACTTCTGGTGACTTCAAATGATTAAGATCGTAGTGATTGGCAGCACCTAGGTCTGTCACCATCGAACGATTATGGCCAGTAATAACAACTCCACAGCGGCCCGTGGGCTCCTTGGGGTCAATACGATACTCAACACGTAGGCCAGCCTTCTTTACCGCCTCTTTAAGAGTCTCAGCATACTTATCCTCACCAATACCACCGATAAAGACGACTGAGTTGGGAGGTAACAGATATTGGGCGCCACGAGCAGTATTTTGGGCACCACCGCCAGCAATCAACTGTGCAGGGTAATTATTTAGTAGATCTTCATAGATTGACTTGTGAAGATCTGTCTCTGCGAGGATTGCATCGTTGGCTTTGATACCATATTTTTGCAAAAGGGATTCATCTCCAAAAACTTGAATGTCTAAAAGTTTGTTAGGGTTTGTAATAGAAATCCTTATGAGGTTTTGGGTTCATTTTGGAATTCAAATTTAATCGTTGCCGAGAATAGAAAAGACATTACCCAATATAGGATTCTCAAGACATATGAGGTTGAATTCCTTAGTTGCTGACATTTTGAAATTAGAGGATAATGTTTACTCTTCGTGATAAGTCTCTCGATAGAATTTCCTGTCTTATAATGAGGGGTTCTTTTCCAACTAGCAAGGGTGTTGCATAAATAATATACCTAGCTACAATGCTATAATTAGTATTGAGCGCAACAAGAGATATTTTGAGATTCAAAAGGTGAAGGATTCATTCGATTTTAAATTCCCAAATCTCCCTGTTCCTTATCCTCACAAGCTAGCACCTTTATCCTATTTTATTATAGTCTTTTTGGATGATGTTTACTTTTACGCTCCGAGTCTTGTTGTACCTGACGCTAATTAATTCGGAAACTGGTCCAGCGCCTTATACATAATTTACCAAGCCTTCTCAATTTCTGGGCTTTCTTTTAAGGCTGAGTGTAGTGGCTCATGGCTCAAAACTAAATCACTCAGTCATGACACCACGATTCCGATCAGCCACCTGCCCACCACTCGAGCTTCAACTCTGCAGCTTGATAAATGTGTCTATGATCGTCGTTTGGAAGTAGGTCTAATGTTGTTAGTTTATAAATTTGAGAAACGTCAACAGTACGAAAGTTGCCACTCAATAAACCCTGATTTGAAAGGCCAATTAGATGGCCAATTTCCCCAATCTCGCCAGTTACCCTAGTTTTTACATTATGTAATAATTCCTTGATGACGTAATGAATATGCGCCCAAGCAGGTCAGATATATCTTCACTACCTTCGCCATCATCACCTTCTAATCCCTATACCACCATCGAATTTTGTCCAAATCCAATAAAAATAGCTGATTTCTGATGTATCTTAAATTTAGGATTCTTACGAACTAAGTTTGAGCTATCTGTTGTCACAATTATAGGTCTTTCAGTGTCGTGGATTTGCTCCTTGGAACTTGCGAGGGCCATCTCTGTTCAGGTCAGAAAAACCCTTTTTTTTTTATAAAAATTTCCTTGTTGATCCCGTACTTATAGGTTATTTAAACATGTCTAGCAGTTCTTTCGAGTCGATTTGAATATTTTTGAGAGAAGGTAAGGGGACTAAAAGCTAGTAATAAATGTCCCCTATAATTCCCCCCAATGACATGCAAATCGACCCGAAAAAAATTGCTAGATATATAAAAAGGCTATAGATTTTCGGCGAATCCCTTAGTGCATACGCTAGCAAATTTTAAGCGACTCCAATCATACACAACATTGTTGTGCTAGTGTAGTGGCAGTGTCTATACTGTTGTCAGGGGGATGATATTCAGAATTAAATACATAAATAAATAAACTTACAAACTTGCGTTGACACTATTTCTAGAAACACATTAACTCAATTTTACGACATTAATTTCCAACGTTATAACTTCTTCGAAAAGTTTAGATATTTCAAATTTATCATCCCTGAGACTATGACTTCAAATGCGTTGGCTCTGCCCCAAACTGGTGCATTATCATCCGTTCCTACATCTTTTAATCCGGAACAACCAAATCAGGAATATGTACCTAACATCGCTTATCCAATTCAGCTCACTTCTCTTTATTTCAATGATGCGAAAGGAGAATTAAACAACATGCTTTTCCTTCACATCGCAGGCATTAAAAGCATGAAGTTAGTCTACGAAACTGCTTTTTGATTTCTTTTTAATGAGCAAGAGCTAAGTTAAAATTTTGGTATGAAAATTTTATATGATCTGTTCACTTTCTTAGGTCGTCCACCGTGTTGTTTGATTATGGATAATGAGGTGCTACTTCATAATGCATTAACAACTTTCTTTCAAGAAGTGCCTCAACGACTATATCAATGACATTTATCAAAAAATCTAGAATTTAGAGTAAATAGCATGTGGCCTCCTAAGCCAGCCACTGAACAAGAGCAAAGAGTACTTGCAGAGTGCCGAGAGACATTCCAAAAAAAATTTTAGGACCTTCGATTGACCGAAATAAAGGATCTCTTTGATGAAAAATGGAACCAGCTCGGGATGGAATATCACCCTGTGGCTCCTTTAGTTACAACCTACATCAGAAATTATATTTTGCCACTATAGCCTGAGTAGGCTGACCGAAATTGTCAGTATAGGCTTTCATTCGGCCAGAACTCTACGTCCCCTTCTGAAGGGTCTCATTATAGATTAAAGTCTTTTCTCAAGAATAGAAAGGGCCATCGTTTTAATATACTCTGCTGCCAAAATAGGATAAGCATGAGCTTTCCTTATGAGTACAGTCTGTAGTTTAAAATTGTTCCTTTCCTTTCCTTCCTTTCCATTATTTTAATTTTAGTTTCTCATAGTTGTTATTGTTTGTTTACTATTGCGATCAAGTTAAGTTTAGCAAGAATCCTATATTTCTCGCTCTAAATAGCAAACGAGGAACACGGAGAGCGCTAAAGCCGCCTTCCAAGTGATCTCACACTAGGGGATTCGCCGAAAATCTGGAGCCATATTGAAATAGGTCATCGGTATAGGCGCACCCCTTTCGATACAGCCACACCCCCATTCAAACCATCCGTTTTTGTAAAATTTGATTCTATAAAGCGCGCAATCGCGGTGCGTGAACACTCTAATTGGTCATTATGTTTAAAGCAGAAGTTTACATGATCTAAAGGACAAGATTACACACGGAGTCTAGAAAGAGAGAAAGAAGTATCTACAGTGACATATTTAAACCTCATTAATTATTTTCTTAGAGATCGCGCACTCTGAAAGTATCGAATGACTGTCATGGGATCAACAGACCTAGTTGAACTAGCGCCTCGCTTAAACGCATATATACATGTATCACGTAGATAGACTCTCTTATTCCTTAGTATCGCACAACACAGTTATATCCTCAGTTCCTTAGACCCTGATCCTGTGATCCATAGTACTCACCGTGACATTTTGTGCGATCTTAAATCGTACCCTGTCGCAATAAAAACTCATTAAACTAAAAAATCACTTCCATAGTTCTGACTGCGGCCCGTCACTTCATTCCCACGACTACAGCAAGATACTTCCCGAGTTTCTTAAGCGAATAGATATATATACATTGTTTGCTCATCATTTATTAAAAAAAAAAAAAGAAAGAAAAAAAATACAGACTTTGTTATTCGAGATGGCAACCGATCTCCAAGCTCAACTCGTCGCCGCATTTCAGCAAAGTTGGCCAAACCTAGCCGCTGCTAGAGGGCATCAATTTCCTGATGACTCGAATCCAGTACCTCTACTCAGCTCCATTGCCTCAACTACTGACACTCCTGAGAAAAAGATGTTTTGTAGTTTGCTCGGTTGTTTTGACATTAAATTCGGGGAAATGAAAGCACAGTTAGATTCTTTTAATAATGATAATTCTAAATCTGCATCAGACCTGGTACATGCTCAAGGACAAGTTGCAAAACGTAGTAAAGCAATCAGTCTTGCTCAACAAGAAATTTTACATCTAAACCAGTCATCTTCCCTCAAAAGTCAGCAACTTGAAGCCCGCTTGCTAGATATTAGTAATTTAAGCTCCAAACTATCCCAGGCTAACCTAGACCGATCAAGTGATAATGATAAAATAGCCAAAATAAATGATAAATTTTCAATTCTACAATCCAAGTATAACAAACTACAAGCCTCTTATAATTCTAACAATACGAAAAGCTCCGAAGTCAATGACGCATCAAGATCTAAAGCCCGTTGTACTAGATCTGACCCAGAGAAATTTAGCGGATCACAAAAAGATACGGAAAAAAGGCAAATGATTTACGAAAGTTGGAAGGTTCAAATACAACAAGTACTCCTGGTAGATGGAGATTGCTTTCTTAGTTCCTTTCATATAATATCCTATATCACAAGTCAACTCACAGGAAAAGCCTGGCTAGCTGTTCAGGACGGGGTTCGTATTATGAACCCCTACTCTAATGAACCCCAAAAATGGCCCTGGAGAACATCAATAGACTTGTGGCAAACGCTAGATAGACGTTATATTCTTTTGGATAGTACTCAGACAGCTAAAAACACTCTAGATACTCTATTTCAAGGAAAGTCTGCTTATGGTGACTTTAAAGCAGATTTTGATCACCCGGCCGAAATGGCAAAATATGATGATAGAACTAAAGTCGATATACTTCGCAAACGTCTTAACAAAGGATCACTGGTGTGATTGCTAATCAGGTAAACCTCCCTGCTTCTAATAACTATATTGGTTGGAGCGAAATGATAAATACTATCGCTCGGAATCTACAACAACAGGAGCATATTGCGAAGCTGCAAGCCCCAACCAGTACCACCCACCAAAATGATGCTAATGAGCCTAACCAAAATTTTGAACATGACGACCCCATGGACCTAAGCCATATGATGCTTTCAACTGCTGAAAAGAACTACCGAGTGGAAAATGGTTTATGTGTTGCCTGCGGTAATAGGGGCCACATAGCCAAGGATTACCATCGAAAGATTGATCCCATTCCAATGCCTAAACGTTCTATAAGCCAGGCAGCCTCTCGCGGAAATGATAAAAGCAATCGACCATCACCTAACCAACACTTTTTACCGAACCAAAAAATTATGCCGCCTTATAATCCTCAGCCTCTTCCAACTACTAATTTGCATTACCCTCCCATGCAATTTTTTCCTCATCCAATGCCATAAAACTTTCCTCCACCAAACCTTCACCCTTCACCTCAAACACGTCTTCGCGCAATAGATGATAGTTACAATTTAATACAAGATAATGGAGTTGAGGCACCTACGAACTCGACATCTGTAGATAAAGATGAGTTAAAAGGCCAACCCCTGTCTTATGTCGCTTTCAGGGGTTAAATTATTATAAAGATGAGGATGAATCTGTTCTTGCTGTATTATTAGACAATTCCCCACTACAGATATGCTCTACTAGCTCAAAAAATTCTATGCTTCTAGACTCTCATCTTTCTCATCCGCGCACTCAAAACCCTGTAAAATTCCAAACAATNTATTAGACAATTCCCCACTACAGATATGCTCTACTAGCTCAAAAAATTCTATGCTTCTAGACTTTCATCTTTCTCATCCGCGCACTCAAAACCCTGTAAAATTCCAAACAATAAGTCTCGTTGACAGTGGTTGCACCGCTGTAGCATTCGCTGACAGCAATTCTGTTGTTAAGAAATTTGGAATTGAAACTAAACCTCTTATAAGCCCACGCTCTATACGTCTAGCTGACGGTACTACAACAGCCACCGTAACCCAATATTTTACTTACCGTTTGCATCTCGGCCACCATTCAGAAATTCTCGTCTTCTTTGTCACAGACCTTAGTGAAAGTAATCCTATCATTCTTAGATTACCTTGGTTGAAATTAGATAATCCCACATGTGATTGGACCTCATTGACACTCACCTTTCAGTCTCATTATTGTCAATATAATTAATTGTTTAGTGTGGAGAAATTTACACCCAGACTCATCTCCTCTTCCCTCAAAACAGACAACGCTCCCTTTACCGAACCTGAAAAAACTGCCCCCAGCTACGCATTACTTATTTCAAACCACTAGCGAAAAAAATCATATCAGTAATCATTTTAACTCTGCTACCAAGACCTTTGCGCATGAGCTCGATTCTAATGAGTCTTTGTGTCGCAAAGTTGACCAAAATGATATCGACAAATTTCTAGAAAATAAGCCTGAATTATCAAT